>LPNX010095000.1:545-59639 GCA_001517045.1 Pseudotsuga menziesii
ATGGTCTAATATATTATCTCATTATGAATCACATCATAATTTCTTTGTTTCTATATGGTTATAATAGTGAAATTATTAGAGAATTTTGTTTTTTCTTTAATATGCAATTTTCCAGAAAGTTGTAATTTATCTCTTCAAGAATTTTTCTTTTTTTCCAATTTAAGGTTGATTTTAAAGTTTTGTTAAACAACAATATGGGATGTTTAGTCCATGGCTCTATTTTTTACCCTAAAAAAAAAACGTGTATACTGGTATCAACACTTTTCTATTTGGGGGGTGTTTTTCGTATTTTTTTTGCAAAAATCATCGTTTTTATGGGTAGAGTTCTCGTTCATAGTATATAGTTCTCGTTTCATAGTATAAGTGGTTTTCACACAAAACTATTTCACAAAAGTTTCCTAACACTCTTTTAGTGTTGACACAACTATACATGTCAGCATACTTGGTAGCATATTATGCTAATATATAGATTTGATTTCCTAGGTCTTACCCCTAAAAACGCATTCCCTCTCCATGGAAGATTGTATCACTAGATTCGCCCATATATTTCATGGTGTTAGTTCAATGTTTTTGTTTCATGATACTTGTATTCTCTTCTAGTTAATAGGATTGTGTTCCTCACTCATAGAGTCATAGTTATCTTTATTCATGGATATTCCAACTATCGTGTTTAGTCATTAATATTATTTGGAAAATTTCTCTTATAAGAAAAATGTCAATAACCTTCTTGGACTATTTCCATTTTCAACATAACATGATATTTATTCTCAAAAGCATAATCAAAATTTAAAATAATTAAATAATAATTAAAATTAGGGGATATTACATCACCATTTCCCATAAGAGGATTCCATGGTTGTATAGATAAACCTTTCAGGTGATTCTACAATAAGCTACATATTGTGAAAAACACAAGATAAACATAGGTAGGATTGAACTTCTATAATCATATTTGGAATCAGATTGACGGTACATAGCAGAGATAACTTGGCCAATTACACCGACAATAGTTTCAAATTATACCTTGTGCCATATATTTGATGGAACCTCTATTGTTCAGGTAGTGAATTCGTCACTCATGTCACCATATTTCTAAATCCTTGAGAATCCAAAATAAGAAATTCCAGGTTTGATGTTTAAATAAGTAAACATGATGGAGTGCTTGAGATCAAAATGAAGGAAAGGTTCTAAAACCTTTTTGCAAAGATGAAGCAATCCATTTTCCTAATTTTATCGTAGCCCATAGTGGAAATTGATTGAACAAAGATATTCCGTCACATTTTGAAAGCAACTCAAAATCAAATGTTTTCTCAACTATTTTCCTCATCATGGTTCCATAACTGAAGTTCCCCTTGATCATCCAGATCCACTAAATTTATCAATTCGAAGATTTTGATGCTATTCTAATAGAATGGAATATTTACAACATCCCTTGTTCACATATTTCTATTTGCATTTTAACAAAATAAATGTGCAACATATTTCTATTCGCATTTTAACAAAATAATTATGCAACATAGTTATGGGATAAATCAAAATTTATAAAACACATTTCCATTTCATACAAGAATTGAAATAGTCTAAGATAATGCTTGCAGAATACCTGGATTAAGTAGTTTATATATTGTTTTTGTAGCTCCCGTGTCCTCCTTTGGTAGCTTTCCTTCACCAAAAATGATTGACTAAACCAACAAACCACCATGCCGACCAGCTTATCCTATTGGAATTAGGAAACCAACATGTTTCCTAACCCCCGAGCCCACAGTCGGATAATCCCCATAACACCCTTCCTTAGTTCAAAATATCTCAATCGATAGTGCAGTTTCACCCCTTTCCTTTGAGTTTCCCCACCTCCTCATATCCCCGAGTTAACCCCCTCCTCAGTCTTCCTCATTTTCTCCAAAAAAATACTAAGTCTAATTCTTCCCCAAAGAAAAACCAACTCCCCCTTTCTCCATACAACCTCCTATATACCAATTTCATCCACCTAACTTCTTTCTTACTCCACCGCCTCATCTCCCCCATGTTATTGGGATTCTAAGCCATTAATATGATCATACTAGATAACTACAAAATAATTATAATATTAGTTCTATGATTTATGATTCTCTTGGCAAGTCAAATGGTTAAATGTTCATTTAAGTTTTACATTTTGATGTGACTTCCTATGGTTTATTTTAATGCAAGATAATCATGGCTTTTCTTATGCACTTTCGAGACAAGTTAAATATTATAAAATATCCCACCGCTTCTTCTTTAAATGTTTAGGATGATATAATAATTAAATAGAATGTGAATTAAATAATGATGGGATTCTTATATATATTTATTATTAAATCAACCTAGATTCGACAACTGAGATTCACAAATAAAGTTTAATAATCAATAAATATAATATAATAGCACTAAATCAACCAATCAATTTCAAAAATAATATTCTATTCAAGAATCCAAATAAATAAATAAATAACTTATTCGAAACAATAATGAAACTCATCCTTAATAATAATGATAATAATAATAAATAGATAAATAAATACAACTATGATTGTTATAATTACAACATCCATCACTTCTAAACAAAACACCTCTGACTATTCAAACAGAATGATGAACATGCTAACAAAACACTATTTGTATACATAAAACAATAATTATACTAAATGCAACATCTTATGACAATTCTATCTCGACAACAAACAATTATTTCCTAGTGAATCACTTAAACATAACTAATAGATAAACTAATTGATCGGTTATTTATATACACATGATTAAACAATTATCATTCAAACTTGATTGATGCTTAACTGAATCTTATCTAGAACAACATTACAGTAATTTATTACATCAATACTATTGTACATGTACAAGGTTTGTGTGTGTCGCCATTGTACAAATAGATCGTATATGTACTATAAGAAAACATCATGTCATCCACACATATATACTAACTCACAAAATAATAATCATTTGTGCACACAGAAGAACCATACATACAATACATGATGATCACATAGATATAGCCATATCAACATACGTCCAACATAATTATTTTATCATGAGCAACCTTTAAATAATTAACTAGTTAAGTTATAATGTCAATATACTTTAAATTCATAATAGTTAATCAATCAATTATTCCCAAGGAAAACATACTCATTACTACTATATTGGTGTCATAACACCCACCTCCAAACAATAATAGCTCACATATCCTCCAATCATAACCTACTTCTGCATCCTCCCTATCCTTCCTCTGCTAGTAAAGATATGCCATCGGCTTCACTGACTTGGCCACATATAGTGCCTGAGAGCGGTAGCGTTAGCTAAATAGTGGACCTAGCCTCCCTTAATAGGTATCCGACCATCGTCATCACATGTCTAGGGAAGCGTGACTCAGCACAACCCTTCCATGACCTCGAATATCATACAACACAGGGTGGGCAACACCTCCATCCCTCTCAACATACTAGGTCTATACCCTATAAAAATTGTATCTTGCTACTATCGAGATTATCGAAATGTCTCATCGTATCATCAGTTTGGTCAATAAGGTTTCTTCCATAAGTAAGTACTTATCCACACATCATATTCAATACTGAGCTATCACTTAGCCCCTGTTCCCTGTGGTTTAGTATTTTGCAAGATACACATTTATAACAAGCATTTCCACTCAATCATCAATTAATCCACATCATCATCATTATTTATTTTTGCGTAATAATTTTAGTTCATCAAAGCTACACATGATCCATAATAATTCAATCAATCACATCATAAGATGGTATCTATGTACCACATCCTATATTTAGCATGTTATTAATGAAAACATTTAAACATATAGTGTCATCATGAAATAAAGGAATCCCATGATAATCTCGAAATTGTAATTACATAAACATAGTAACATAATAAATATTTCCATTTGATCATTTTCATCTGTATGCAATATAACCCATCACATGTGTGCATGACATTTAATCTTTTAGTCGACCATATCATAAAGAAAATGGTATCCACATACAACATTATATATTTTACATCTTATCTACACAAAAAAAATCAAACATATATTGCCATCTTTAAACAAGAGAAAATATCATCATAAAGTATAGTAATAGTATATAATCAGGTCGATCATGTCATATAGTTGTCTAATCAAAATATGGGGCATTACAATAATCCATTAAATATCATCTCTATAGTCGTCGGATTGATTTCTAGGGTATTCCAATAGGCCAACACTAGAACTAGGTCTCACCATTGCCTCATGGATAACACTTGCAAATTCTACCATTACATTATCAGGAATTGACTCAATACTTGCATTGTCTTTGAATTTCTTAATGGAAACCACTTTTTTAATCAAGAACCAAAACTCTATAGAATCTTGTTGTTTTCCCAAAACCATACATATTATGTGGGATAAATCCTCCACATTCCTTGAAGATATCAGTTTTAGTCATTGATTTTATGGGGTTGGCCATGTCTGAGATTCTAGAATAGAATAATTCAGGGAAGGCATATGCTCCTTGTTCGATTGTATTTCTTTCAATTCCCAAAATTAAAGTGGATTTTTGCTACTTTGTGTTGCTCTTCTCAATATATACAATAGGTTATTGTTTCTGAAAAATCTACTTTGATATTTCTTAATTGTGTACGTCTAATAGAAGACAAAAAAATTGTAAAGTAGGTTTAAAGATGGTAAAGATGGTTAATGCATGTTAGAAGACAAAAGATTGTAAATTAGGTTTAAAGATGGTAAATATGGTTAATGCATGTTGAATTTATGATGAGGACAATATCTAATAGAATTTGATTTTCATCATGTTAATGCATTAGTGGGTGCAAGCTAATGATGGTCTCCTTTTACATGATAGATGCAATATAATTAAAAAACACTAATCCTTAAGCTTCCATGGGTATTTTAATTTTTCAGAGAATGATAAGGTATATGTCTATGATAGTGAAATATTTGAGTGCCTAATGATAGAACTAATATACAAAAATTTGCAAACATGTGGATAACAAATAGTACTAATCCTGTGTTATTTTTCCAAAATAAAATTAGTACTTTTAAATAGTTTTTAAAATTATCTAGGTGAACAGATCATTTTCAAGGTCTCAATGTAATGATGATGCATTATATTTTTTATAGCATTTAGAGGTTGATGTCTAGTATTGCAACATATATATTTTTAATGAAATGGTTGAGAAAAGAAAAAATTTATAACATAAACATAAAAGTTTTCAAAAAATCCAACTGCATCTAAAAAGTTCACCAACTTAATACATTCACGGGCATATCAAAAATTACTAAAAGGATGGACGATGATTGAATCTAATTTTCATTGGCGTAATAATTTCAAAATAAATTCATCTATGTCTTGGAATATGCCTGCACGACTTTGTACTTGCAAACTTGCTTTATCTACATGCAAAACATGTGAACTTCGTTTCTTTATAGAGTAGTTTACTTACATATATGCATGTCTTATACTATTTACCTAACATTAAACAATGGTATGCATCCTTCTATGACCTTGTAATGCATAGATGAATGGGATACTTGAAAAGAACCATGCATTAAGAAATATGATTTTTCTACCACACAACCTTGATAGCAAATATTGAATGGGCACATCTACTTATAATCTCATTAATAAATGAACTTCCTATCAAAACATGTGTAATGTACCTTTTGTAACAATCCATAGTATTTTTTTTAATAATTGTGTTTATAATCCACTTAAGATACATTTACAACCATTGACTAAGGTAAAAGAACCTAAACCCCAAGCTATTTAGTTTCAAAGGTTGACATTCATCGAAGACGTGTTTGTTTTCTGGTACGAATGTTTTACAGTTATGACTGGGAAGTTAAGTGGTGACTCACTTCGTTGCTAAGCTAACCATCCCTCTTTTCAATGTTTACAATGGTGGTATCATCAGGTTTAGAACTTCCCCGATATTAATGTTTTTACTTCTTAAAGTCTATAATACTCCAACAATTTGACATTGGCCAATGTGAAGTAGTTTATCCCTAGGATAAAGGTATCCTAAGGTAACAAACAAAGGATTTGGTTGCAAGCCAATTCAAATAACGAAAAATTATGATGCCAAGGTAATGCCATGCAAATACTTCCCTTGTTCAGGTTCGTATGTCATATCACGAATCAAAAGGCATAATATGCACTACAACTAGTGATAATAAATATCTTAGGACAACGTTGGGGTTTTACATTCCCTTTTACTACTTTTATCTAATCCCAAGCTAATTGAAAAAGATGGGATGTGCTCAACTTCAATGGCACCGGATTCAAAATATTGATGCTCCATTTACATTGAGAAGCCAATGGATCTATGTCTCATTCAGTTGTAATGTTCTAACAATATCCGTCGTTACAATCCCTTATAGTCAACTCCTAACTGGGGTTGATTTAATATCGAAATTATTAGATATTTTCGAGTACGAGTGGCTGCATTCAAACCTTACTTCTTTGATTGTAATACAACAAAATATTTGGGTTTTTACAACGTGAAAATCATAAAATAGGTATGTAGAGTTGTAATGGCCCTCAAAAGTTTAGGTTCATTTAAACATATGCATATTTTACTTACTAATTCATTAATTTACCAATGCATGTTCTATGACGGACAAGGGAAATTCTCCCGGTTGGTTCATCGCTTGTGTTCATAACTCTAAGTCCTCGTTTGATTCTCAGCCCTATTTGTAAGCAAATATATGGAGGAAATTATAAAGGGCTCATTGTTGTAGCCAGTGTTCATAAGAGAAGTGAGATACATGATATTTGGTTTGGCTCAGTTGGCCATTGTAGTTGTGGAACTCGATAGCTGGGGTTTTAGAGTTATTTAACCTACCAGAATTTGTCTTTGAGAATGATGGTTGTAGCTTGCTTCGTTATTGTTAGGTCTTTTAAATTCCTCTTCTACTATAATGAATATAGTGGAAAAGTATAACTTCCAATTTCCATTATGGTTTTTCCCCCTCGTTTCGTTGTATTGGTAAAACCATTATTTCAAAAGATTTTTTTGAAGTCTAATTCATTCCATCAAGGATTTGAGCTTGTATGAATAAGTAACGTTATTAAGACTAAAACATAGTTCTATGATGTACCGGTACTATTCTTGGATTCTATCATAAATTAATTAGACTTGTTTCCCAGTTATCATTCATTTGTACATATTGTTTTACTTTTGTATTCCTAGGGTTTACTTTTTAATAAAGGCTTGTACCCTTTATTTATTGATTATATACGTAATAGAAGTAGCATTCAGTTAACTAGGATTTTTGTTTACAGTTTGAGAGCATGGATCGTATTCATAACTGGATAAACATAACTCATCCTTTATCTATCTCTATTTGCATAGAAATACTAATAATTTTTGGTTTGATTAATTTTAATCATTCCAAATATTATATGAATACTCTGTAAACAAATGAGTAAAAGATGTTTTGTTATTTCCTTCCTTAGTAATTTATTTTAAAATATTCATATAAGATGCTATTTAGTAAAACATAGAGTAATAACATTCTTATAACAAAACAAGGGTATAATTAACTAGAAAACATAAATGTTCATCTTTGAAAATTGAAAGTTAACAACCATGCACTACCCAACTTGAGGAACCTCGAAACTTTGCAGTATGCAAGAGTTCCACCCCCTTTCTCAGAATCCCAAATTTGAAACTCACTTCCTACAACTCCAAGTTGCCACCAGTAAATTATAGAGAGTTATTTATTCCAAAACCTAACATCTTACATGCTTGTTGGAAGTTCCAGTTTAGAGCCTAACATCTCTCGGATGTTCTTTGGAATCTCTAGGTTATTTCATATAAATAAATTAGAGCCTACACCTCCTCATTATCACTAGAATCTCTCATCTTTTTCCTTATTTTATTTATGCATGCTCTCTCCCTCCTTTCCTCTTTGCCTAGGACTTTTAATAGAAAAATAACTAACTCTCTCTATTACTAGCAACTTGTTTTCATAAATATGGCTGAGGTTTTAGTTACTGCTCTAAACTCAAGTTTTTATCAATTAACCACCTGGTTTCCTCACTCCTATATTCAAAATTATATTTATATTAAAAATAAACTACTATTTTCCATTACACACATAAATTAAAGAAAGTTACTTAAAAAGAAAAGAATGTTACGAGGGGTGTTACAATCCCACCCTCCTAAAAACTTTGCACCGTCCTCGATTCGTAGTCATTATTATCATGGTCTTGAAATAAAACAGGATAAACATGTCTCATAACCTCCTCTTCTTCCTAGGTAACTTCTTATGGTGCATAATGTTTCCATTGAACTTTAACTTGTATGATAGTTCTCTTTCGAAGCTCAAATTATCTCTTGTTTAGGATGCACATTGGTTTCATGTGAAAGTCACCCTCCAGTTCTACTTGTACATTATTCCAATCAATGATGTGATACTTTTCAGGTACATGTTTTTTTATTAAAGAAACATGGAAAAAATCATGAATTATTATATAAGGAAGTAGTGCCAATTGGTAAGCTACATGCCCTATTCTATCCAAAAGTTCAAAAGGTCCCACATATCTGGGTGCAAGTTTGGCATATAATCACATTCTTAGCATGATTTTATTTGGTTTGAATATTAGAAATACATGTTTCCCTACATTATATTCTTTGGTTGTTCTCTTCATGTTTGCATAAATTTTATGCATATACTTAGCTTCTTTTAAATTTTTCTTTATTTGTGGTACCACTGTCTCCATCTGTTCCAACATATTTGGTCCTAAAGCCATTCTATCTTCAATATTTCCCCAACTTAAAGGTAATTTACATCTTCTCCCATACAATACTTCGAAAGGACTTAATTTGAGGGAAGCTTGATAATTATTGTTACACACAAATTCCACCAAATGAATATAGTCGTCCCATTTACCTGGTTGATTCATTACGTACATTCTTAGCATAAATTGTAATATCAGATTTACTCAATCAGTATGTCTGTCTGTTTGAGGATGATATGTTGTACTATAATTTAGCTTTGTATCTATACCTTTGAATAATGGCATCCATAAATTAGATGTAAATTTTGCATCTCGATCAGTGATAACCTTTTTCGATATTCCATGAAGTCTGAAAATCTCTTTTACGAATATATTGACAATGTTTATGGATTTATAAGTTTTTTTAATGGGTATAAAATGTGTTTCTTTTCTTAACTTATCTACTAAAACCATAATAGAGTCATTATGCTTCTTTGTTTTTGGTAACCCAATGATAAAATCCATGGTTATAGTCTCCCATTTCGATTTAGGAATAAGTATATGATGTAATAATCGAGCTTCATGTTGACATGTAAAGCACCTAGCTACGTATTCAATTGTTTATTTCTTCATATTTGGCCAATTAAAATCTTTCTTTAAGGATGTTATAATTTTTTTATATCCAGGATGTCCCACATAAGGATTATCGTGTAATTCCCTGAAAGTTATATGTTTTATGTTAGACTAATTAGGTATATAAATTTGGTTTTTGAAGCACAGAAGTCCCTATTTATAAATTTGATATGCACTATCCTTAGTACTAACAGATATGTGGTTATGTCTTTCCATCATTTTCCTATATTCCACATCGTTACCTGATATTGTTTTCAACATATTTTCAAATTCTGATTCATATCCACTAAATAATACATAATGAAGTTCATGTTGTTGTCGACTTAGTGTGTATGCTACTAAGTTTTCATTTCCTTAAATGTGTTTAATTTCAAAATCATACTCACTCATAAATGCAAGCCATCTGTCTTGATGTGCATTCAATGGTTTCTGGTCAAACATATATTTTAATTCGATATTATCGGTTAGCAATAGAAATTTCTTTACCACCAAATAATGTCGCTAAATTTTAAGGGAATGGATGATAACTTGCAACTCCATTTCATGTACCACATAATTATTTTCATGCTCTTTCAACTCCTCTCCCAAGTTAAAACTCCTCTCGAACCCTCTTTACTTGCATCAATGCACACTAAAACATATTTGTTTGGATAATAAATTCTTAATATAGGTGTTGTTGGTAAATGTTCCAATTTATCAAAACTATCTTGGCATTGCTGACTCCAAATAAATCAAACACTTTTATTTTGAAGGTTTGTTATAGGATGAGCTATTCTGGAAAACAATCTATAAATATATGGTAATATCCCGTTAACCCCATGAAGGATCTAATATCATGTACATCTTTTGGTACTGGCCATTCCAGTATAGCCTTGATTTTAGCAGGATCAACCACTACTCCTTCTTAAATGGCATGTCGCAAATATTGTACTTCTATTTTATAAAAATCACATTTACTAAGTTTCACGTATAATTGATCTCTTAAAATTTTCAAAACCTTTCATAAATGTTCGTCATGCTCTACCTCATTCTTGGAATATATTAAAATATCATCAATAAATACCAATACAAATTTATCCAAGAATTTAATTAGCACATTATTCATCATATTCATAAATGTTGCAGGGGAATTTGTCAATCCAAAAGGCATTACCACAAATTCGTAATGTCCATATCTTGTTTCAAAAGCAATTTTATGGATATCTTCTTCCTTAACCCGTACTTAATCATACCCTCACCTGAGGTCAATTTTTGAGAAAATTTTGGCTCCACCAATTTGATCAAATAGATAGTCCATTCTTTTGTTTAATTGTCATTTTGTTTAGTTGTATGTAAGCTATGCACATTCTGAAAGTGCCATCTTGATTTTCAAGAAACAAAACTGATGCTCGTGAAGGTGATGCACTAGGTCGAATAAAATTCTTGTCAAGTAATTCCTGTAATTGCATTATTAGTTCTTTCAATTCCAGAATACTCATACGGTAAGGATCTCGTGATACAGGTGTTGATCGAGGCATTAGATCTATAGTAAAGTCTAAATCTCTCTTAGGATACAATCCTAGTATCTCGTCAGGAAACACATATTGAAATTCCTTAAGGATGGGGAATTGTTCTAATGTAGTTTTTGTCTTTTCAAGTTCAATTTCCATAATTTTAATGGCATAAATTTGAAATCCCTTTCTAATACACTTTTTGAATTGTGCCGCTGAAATTTGTTGCATAGATATAGGTATGTAGATTCCATTTATAGTATGATACTTTCCTTCCTCATCAACACAATAAAAAACTTTATGCAAACAATTGATAATGGTTTTGTCAGATTCTATCCAATCCATGTCGATTAAAATGTTGTATGATCCTAAAGGAAGTATATTTAAGTTGACCAAAGTGTCCATTTCATTAAAACTCAGCCTACAATCTTTAACGAATTATGTAACTTTCCTCTTTACTTTGTTTCCAATTGTACCAACCATGCATTTTTTTTCCTTAAGAAGTTTACATTTCTCAATTAATCTTGGTGCAATGTAACTTAAACTAGCTCCTGAATCGATAAGTATGGAAATAGGTGTATTTAATATTTTACCTTCTACTTCCAACATAGTGGATTGATGATCATCCTATCAGTATTCTAAGGAAATATTGATTCTGGGTATATTCCTGGATATGTCAATGGCAGTAGAAGCTTCTTGCAGCATGTTTACGAGATCCATTTTCCTATTAGGATTATGAGGGTATTTTTTGTATAGATGAGATCCATTATAACCCCTACATTTACTTTCCTTCGATTTGTTATTCCAGCCACTATTGGAAGTTCCCATACTTTTTTCCCATTGTTTATGATTAGACCCGACCTATTATAATTGTTGTATGTATGGCTTCTTGTTCATTTCCTAAAAAGAGAGGGTTTATATCCTTTCCAGTGTTTACCCATCTTTTCAGTTTTCTTGTTTTGTCAATTCCTGCTCAATTACGATCTTTGTTTAAATAAACGATAGCACAATTTATATTTTGTAATAGCTTCATCCATAGTCTTGGGCATATCGAATTCAACTTTTTCCTTATAAGCCAGAGGTAACCAACTGATAAACCTATATACCTTATCTTTTCCATCTTTTAAGTAGGGTACATAACATTGTAGATTTACAAACTTAGTTACAAAATCCTCCATATCTAGCTGCCCCAATCTTAAATCATTAAACTCTTTCGATTTCTTATCATAATATCGTTTCAACATGTTTTTTTTTAAACACTTTTTTTTAAATTTCAAATTAACTCTTTATTGTGTATATTATTTACACTTTTAGCCTCCTACCACCACAGTGTAGCTTTCCCGTTCAACTAAAAAATAGCTAAACATGCTCTCTTGAGTTATCATCATATTTGTATACTTAGAAGTATCATTTTGTATTTAGTAACCAGGCTCCAACAACCTCTTCAAATTCTCCATCAAACATCGGGGGTCTCAATTTCTTAAATTCTCTTTGTAAATCCATAGGTTTTTCTTTTTGTTTCTTCATCTTTCTTTAACTTCTGAGTGGTTAAATGGAGATTATCTGTAGTTTCCTCACTGCTGCGACTTTTTATATTTCCCTTCCATTTCTTCCCAGTATTGCAAGAATTTTTGCCATTATTTTTATGTTGGTCTGTCAAAAATTTTAAGATGAGTTCATTTATCTCTTCTTGATTTGATTTAACATTCATGAATTTGATATTGTCTTATTTAATACTTCTTAAATCAACCTTCAACCTTTTCATGGTTTCTAACATTTCTAATTGCACTTCAACATTACATTTTTCCTCAAGTTCCACATATAGACTTGCAATTTCTAGTATTGGCATACCCTCAAGTACTAGTTCTTCTTCCATGATTTTTCCTAGTTCAGTCATTGATATGCCTGCATGCAATAAGTGTACGTTTGTTATTTTTCATAAATTACATTACCTATAAATTGTTCAACTATATTAAATTATAATTATATCAAGATGTTTATGTGATGTCCCATTAGGTCTGAGTGTTATAACATCCCTGTGATACCATTTTGTAATGTACTTTATGTAACAATCCATAGTATTTTTTTTTTGTTTATAATTGTGTTTATACTCCATTTAAGATACATACACAACCTTTCCTAAGGTAAAAGAACCTAAACCACCAACTATTTAGTTTCAAATGTTGACATTCATTGAAGACGTGTTTGTTTTCTACTACGAATGTTTTACAGATTTGACTGGGAAGTTCACTAGCAACTTACTTAGCTGCTAAGCTAACCATCCCTCTTTTCAATGTTTACAATGTAGGTTTCATCAGGTTTGGATCCTCCTGGATATTAATTTTTTTACTTCTTAAATTCTATACTACTCCAACCATTCGACATTGGCCAATGTGAAGTAGTTTATCCCTAGGATAAAGGTATCCCAAGGTAACAAACAAAGACTTTGGTTGCAAGTTGTTACGGAGAGAAATTCCTATGGCTTGGGGTACCACAACAGAAAGCTTGACTCCAGAAATCAATCCTTTCCAATATGCAATAGAAATTAAATGTCTAACACTAAAGGATCAGACCTCGTACCTTATTTTGGATGGTTGAAGTAGATCCCCATTGAGCTTTCCAATCTTCAGCTTGAATTGATAGATTACTTCCTCAACAACAAGTAAACAATACACGCATTCTATATATCATGGTGTTAGATCTATTCTAGCATATATAATCAATAATGTAAAAGCATTTGACATAATCCCATGGACAAAATATTCATTCAAACACACATTATTGGACAGGAAAATATATTTCTATTAATATAAATCAGAGATTACAAGATACAACCTCTGATGGCACGTCTGCGAACCGGAGAAACTGAATCCCCTACTTGGGCCTCCACCACTTCAATCCTCCATCTCTCGATAGCAAGCTCACAAGCAAAAGGCAAGCTTGGGAAGAACACAACAATGCTCCAAGGGACAAAGGGATGCAGACTCAAGCATAAGTTCCAACAACAATGGACTATAGTTTATTTTCTCTCAATTCTCTCTTATGCCTTCAATGTACAAAGGGGTTCCTTATATAGCTTCCAAAGGGATAATGAAAGGTCGAATCCGAGCGATCTCAAGGCATAGGGAAGGCCAGGAGTCAAATGATTCGGATCCATGTCAAGGAAAACTCCAAAAGGATTTGGATTATGCACACATCCCGATGTACGGGGTTCTAGTGGTAAAACCCGCGTATATACATGCTTATGGGTTAAAAAGTCACGTGTATCATTTTTCAGATGTTTTTAGGGATGATCAAGGAAACATCAAAGGACAAAAAGTGGTCCATAGGGTCTAAGGAGTCTGCAGCGGGATAGGGAAAAGCCATACAAAGTGTGATTCACCTAGAGTGGTGAAATCTGCTATAACAGATGCCCCCTAATGTGTGAGGTCAGAGGGGTCATACGATGGCCGAAATACATTATAAGTCCATCCCAGAAGTGGAGTGATGAAGGATCCCAAATGGAAGACCAGCCACCCAATCAGCATAGTACAATAATACAACTCTGCCAGTACATATAGCAGTCCCAGATACATAAGAGTATAATGGCCATGAATAGGCATGATACATGATATCACATATGTGGTCATCACCACGTACAATATACATAGATCAGAATCTCCATGATGAAGATATACAAAGGATCATGATCTGCAAAATGGCTGAAGATATATAATAGATCAAGATCTCCATAGTGGATGGAAATGTCTGACATATATTGGAATCAAGTCACGAGAGCTGAAATCTCATGAAAACTGGCACGATCAAGGAGGTAGCATATAAGAGATGCCACCAATCTAGAAAGTATTCTACACAAACTGCTACGAGTACATGTCCTACTATGCTAATAGAGGTGTCGAGGTCGAACATAGTAGTCCATCGTCTGATTATCGGTCATTAATGCATACCATTAACAGACGCGAGATCACCCACCAATAATGAAAATGGGAATCAAGGTACTGGAGTGCAAAATAACAAGTGTGAATAAATGTGTTGAGGTTGAACACTTGAGAGGATCCATCGATCAGGGGACATTGATGTATTCCCAAAAACTGTCGATGGTGAGAGAACCTGCCACTGATGACTGCAAGTCTCAAGGCACTCAAAAGGACTCTAGATTCCAATCCCAAAATAAATGATCTGAAGTTGATGGGATGAAATCCGATGGAAGGAGGGCATTAAGGAATCCCCCATCATCCAACACGAGGTACTCAGCAAGGCTGTATAATGTGGAAGGACTCAATCATAAGGTGCATGAACCAGTAACTGTACCGGGAATGGCCGACATGCAAAGTCAAGATAACTAAGGAATGGCCGACTCAGGTTTCAACTTCCTTCGAACAAGAGAATAATGGCATATGGTGACTGAATGAAGGCAGCATAGACTCGGTATACAAACTGGGACATCTCTGTGACACAGGAGGCATCAACAAAGGCTCCATAGGGACTGGAAGCTTAACCAGTCGGTGGAGATAAAATCAGATAAACAAGTACAGCTCCTAAAGTCAAACTATAACCCAACCAATGGATGTGATATACAGTGCTCTATTGAAAGGCGACACGACTCGACAACTGCCAAAGATAACATCTTTCCTTGTTCGGCTCTTTGGTTTTTTTATTTTTTTGGACTTTTTCAATTATTTGAAAAGCTTGAAAAAATAATAAACTAGCTTTATAGTTACAAACTAGGAGGAGACGAGTGTCATGAGGGCAAACAAACTAGTTCCAAGCAGTGGAACATACCTATGCTCAATGCAAGGATACATGTGTAGGATATCGACACTCGGGGGAAAATCCCCTCTTGGTAAAAAGGGAAATCAAGCTGCGAAGGATATAAAAAATGGCTTTGCATGGATAGACATGAGACAAGCTCGGGCTATATGGCTGAAACACAATGTCAAGGGAGCTAAAGTAAAGCTCAATAAGGTGAGCAAAGCTCACGATAATGCATTCACAACTTGGCATAAGGGAGTCCTGAGGGAAATAGGTCAACATAAGATCAAGAGGAGTAGGAGGCTCTTGCGAAATGTCATGGCAGTACTATACAATGGACTCCCATACCCTAAAGGAGAAAACATCAGCATGGGCACCAAATGAAAATAAGGCGCTAACTAGGGTACCCATGTAAGGTGAAGCTCTACCACTCATATCATGGCACTTCTAAAGCATCAAGAAGGTTCTGTGACATAATAGAGTGGGTTCGTACCTAAGGTCATGGTGATATGGTCATAAGGTCATGCAAAATGCAAACGGTGATAAAACCTAACCTATATGCCAATTTAGACAGGATACCTAAGATCGGAACGAACGGGTCAATCCAATGGATGAAACGACACTGAAAAAGGTCTTCTACATCACAAATTATGTCAAAAACGGTCCAAAATGGTTAGAAAATGTCGAAACTATAGGAAAGGGGGTAAAAATTTTCAAATATTTGAAAATTTTTCTATAAATAGTAAAAAATATAAATCATTTGAAACTTTTACCCATTTGAGCTCTGATTTTCAACTGCAAATTCCAGGAGATCCAGCTGGCGGAATTCACAACCATTTTTTCCAGGTATTTACTCATGCTCTCCTCTTGCATTTTGATATAATTTTTATAGATTTTCATGGTTAAATGAGTTTTTTAGGCCATCCCAAAATGTGCATTGTGGCCCACGCGGATATCGAGGCTTTTGCTGCGTATAGGGCTGGATATATGCGGAAAAGGGCCTCAAACCCGCGTATGAGGCTGCGCATATGATTTTTCAATAAACTAATGGGTAATTTTGCAATTTCTTTTATAGAATGGTGCTAGAATGGAGAGAGAGTGAGCATGGTGAAGTAGAGGAAGCAGTAAGGGCCAACTTAATGGCTCAACAGGCTCTTCATGCATGCAGACTCTACAAGTTTTGGTGTCTTGGTGGTTTGAGGGCCAAACCAAGACTGCTACATATGTTGGTAGACTATTGGGATCGAGACTTGAAGTCCTTTCATATTGATGGAATGTCCCTCACCATAGAGGTGGAGGACATATACTTTATCACAGGACTTTCTAGACGAGGGGAGGTGGTGAACCTTCGTTCCCGTGGTGGGATAGGAGGTGTCCTGACTATCGATGAGTACATAGCTGTGTACTGCTATCTAGATACTGAGAAGGTGGGGAGTCAAGTCCCTACCAATGCTATACAGGTGCTGGGCCTAAAGTCCATATTACTGACACTAGGTAGGATAGCATGCCTAGCATCACTCCACCAGGCCTCTTAGCCTTTGATGTTCTATGTAGTGGAGTGCATGAGACCCACAATCTATCACTGGAGTAGTACAGTAATGAGCAACATGAAACACCAGCTCAGTGAGTGTAAGACAGGCAGGGTGCGGAACTTCAGGTTCAGCAGTATCTTGAGCACATTTTTCTTTGAGCGTGTTCTAGGATTGAGCCCTAGAGTGGACGTTCCTCTCCACAAGGTTTGAGATCCAGCCCAATGATCTTGGGCACATGCTATGCGCAGACTGGGGGGTGGTAGGGTGGCCAACCCATATCCAGCTGACTTCTTTCCATGGTGGCGATGATAGATAGTTTCCATTGATGACTACCCCTATGCAGAGATAGATTTCCGGGGGGACCCGGACATGCCATTGCCACCAGGATCGACATATGGTGATATAGGTAACGAATCTCGACCCTTACTCTTTTTTAAATTTTTTGAGTTATTTAATTTTTTTTGTATTTTCTTGATTATGTTGAATAAAACAGACATGTTTTTGCATGACAATACATAGTGACATGTACCATTTATGTGCAGATGTGGGACCACGGTGGCCAGAGGGCTTCCCTCGTCATAGATGGAGGGGAAGAGGAGATGACATCATGGGTGTGGATGGGGAACGAACGCTCCAGAGCATTCATACCAACTTTGTGAGACTGACTCATAGAGTTCCCACGGCGCAAGTCGAGGACTTACCTGAGGCCATGCAGCGGTAGGTGGTGGGTGTACCACGCGCATGGGTGCATTTATTTCGACGGCTAGCTAGAGCTGTAGTGACATTCCATGATCACAACCCTCCTCCTGGGAGTGTATACATTTTGTACGACTGTGTATTATATGATGGTGGCTTCAAAGCCTCAATTTTGTATCATGACACTATGTATTATCACATTTTTGATATATGTAAATTTTTTTTATGGTGATCGATTTATTTATTTACATGTGTAAAAATTGTGGTTGTGATTAATTTATTATGAATGAAACAAATGCCAATCTAACACGTAGTTAGCATATGAGTCAGCAACTTGATTATTATTTCTTGGAATGTGTATATATGTTATATTTTCAAATTGCCATTCTAACAATCTCACACATAAGAACCTTCTCAATAACGTCGATCTCTAACATGGTACAAACCATTGAGTTGTGACACTACTAACTCCGAATCAAGACGTACCTCAAGAGATATAACACCATGCAAAATGGCATCCCATAAAAGCTCAATAACGGCGCTATATTCAGCAACATTGTTGGAAGATGGTCGTAGACATACACCTCTTGAAGACAGTACCTGACCCATAGGAGTATAAATCACCCAAGCAGCAGAGGATGAGTGTTGAGTGTGACGGCTTGCACCATCCACGAATCCTATGTATGTGGAAGATTCCATTGACATCTGCCAAAAGAAATGGAAACTAATCACAAATCCGATCATGATAAGAAAAAGACCTAGCTATGCAAAGTTGTACACTAATATACAACAAGCAGCCTTGGCTAAAGATCATGCATAGTATTTTTTGAGATAGAGCCCATTTCTAGGCTTCACCAAAGTTGTTCCTTTGTAATATACTAACTCATACACACCCTTCTCTAACACACGTTTGACCACGTAAGGACCACGCCACATAGGATTAAATTTCCCTGCCCCCAAGGGTTCTTTCGGTTGATCCCACAAAAGGACCAAGTCTCCATCACTAAACACTCTTGAATGGATAGAATTATTGTACTAGACCTTGACGCGACACTTATTAACCTCTAGAGCCACTAAGGCATCCTGACGCTGCTCATCAAGTTGCTCAAGGTGAATGAAACGCTCCTCCAAAGGTGAAGTGTCTGGTAAGAGTTCCACAGCTAGCTTCAACGAAGGAATCTTGCATTCAACCGGCAATATCGACTCCACTCCATGTACAAGCTGATATGGAGGAAAACCAGTGGCAGTCTTAACTGCGGTTCGATATGCCCACAAAGCAGGATATAACATAATATTCCAATTCATCTTGCTTTGTGAGATGGTTCGTTGGAGAATGGATTTGAGTGATTTATTCACTGCCTCTACCTGTCCATTCGCTTGGGGGTAGTAAGAAGATGAATGTTCTTGCTTATACCATAACTTGGAAGCCAACTCTTCCATCATACATTTCTGAAAGTGCGAGCCATGGTCAGTGACAAGCTCTTTCAAAATCTCGAACCGAGTAATAATTTGGTTGAACACAAAGTGAGCGGCTGTCTCACCATCGGATTTTACTGTAGGCATAGCCTCAGCCCATTTTGTGAAATAATCAACAACCACTATAATGTGATGGTGCCCCCCAACCGAAGTTGGGTTGCAATCCATAAAATCGAGCCCCCACTTAGTGAAGGGACCAGCGGTGAAAATGGGATGTAATGGGGCAGGTTTTGAGTGCATATTACGTGCAAACACCTAGCAAGGGTGGCATCTCTTGACCGCATCAACACAATCCTTAAAGATCGACGGCCAAAAATAACCTGCTCTCAAAATATTTTAAGCTGTAGAAAGCCCAGATAAATGACCACCACACGCCCCTCCATGGCAATCATTCAGCACAACCTCAGCCTCCTCGTGAGTTAAACAACACCGTAAAATGGAATCTACCCCATGGCGGTACAAAGTATTGTCCACTATAAGGTAGTTCTTAGAGATGTGATGTAATCGTCCTCGTTCATCTCGCGAGAGGTGAGTAGGGATCTTCTGTGTTTGTAAATATACTATGATATCCCCATACCATGGGTCTGATGTTGAGATTAAGAAGATGTGTTCATCAACAAACTTATCTTCACAAACCAACTCCTCGGTCACGTTTGGTAAATTCGATATAAGCTCTGCAAAAATTAAAGACTTCTTCGATTTTGCTGAAACAAATTCGAGATTGAATTCTTGCAGAATGACAATCCATTTATTATACTTTCCCCCAATCATCCTTCGGGTGAGGATGAATTGAAACAGATTGACATGGGCCACAACCAAGGTCTGGCGAAGGATAATATAATGTCTCAAACGCTGAACCACATGTACGGTAGCTAAAGCAAGCTTCTTGACATGAGAATAATGAATCTCTACGTCAATAAGGTTTCGGCTTAGATAATATATGACATGCTCTTGGAGCTCCTCATCCTCTTGAACCAAAACCATACCAATAATCTCTAAGGACGCAGCCACATATAATAGAAAATCATGGCTATAATCCGGAGGACTAATCACTAGGGCTGATGCTAGGGCTTGCTTGAGTGCATCAAAGGATTCCTGGGCTCGCTCATCCCAATAAAAGGGAGTATCCTTCTTCAAGAGACGCATGAAGCCAATGAAGCCTCTAGTCAAATTGGCAAAGTTGACAACAAACATTCATAAGAAGTTTTCCATGCCTTGCAAACAATGAAGATGGCGAATATTCTTCGGGCGAGACAACTGAAGTATTGCCTCAACCTTCAAAGGGTCGACTCTTATACCCTCTTTCAAAATGATGAATCCTAACAAACGACCTGACTTCACGCAAAAGATGCAATTATGAGGATTTAATCTAACTGAATAGTGCCAGCATCTTTCGAATACCAATCTCAAGTGATAGGGATGATGCATTCTCATACGAGAATGAGCACCGAGGTCATCCAAAAATACTTCAATAATAGACTTGAGATCGTGGAAGATCAAGGTCATTGCCCGCTGAAATGTAGCTCCAGTGTTTTTAAGGCCGAAAGACATTTTCCGATATGCAAACGTTCCCCAAGGACAAATAAATGCAGTCTTATGTTGGTCCTCAGGTTTAATCTGTATCTGATTATACCTGGAAAAGCCGTCCATAAAGGAGAACACCTCGCTACCTGCACACTCATCCAAAATCTGATCTATAAATGGTGTGGGGAAGTTATCCTTAGGACAGGCATGATTCAAATCACAGAAATCAGTGCATATGTGGATCACTCCCTGCTTCTTATCCATCGGAACGGGGTTCGAAACCCACTCCATCAAGGGAACGGGATAGACAAAACCGAATTTCAACAGCTTCTCTATCTCTGCCTTAATGGTGGGTGCTTTCCTAGGATTCACGACGCGTAAACGATGTCGAACGGGCTTAGCGTTGGGGTAAGTCTTAATCTCATGCTCGACAATTCGAGGGTCAATACCTGGCATCTCATCGTAAGACCAAGGAAAGATATCACGGAATTCCTTCAATAGCTCGGTATATTCCAAAATCTCAGCATGGGAACATTCCGCCCCAATATAGACATTCTCTATTGTGCCAGGATCGTGAGAGATGTTGATAGGAATCGTTGAAGATATGTTCACCATGTTTCCATCAGCCATCGGACCAGGAGAGCTTAATGGAACCACCGGACTACCAACTCTCTACTAAGAATCGCCCTAAAATCCTCACGCTCCAAACGGTCAAGCTCTGGAAGAAAGTACGATCTATGGTGAAGTTCCTCCCATGGTGGCTCAACTCCTGACATAGCCTCAATAATCGCTTCACCTGAAGGGGAAACCGTATCAAGGTAGTCATGGGCATGAGAAGACTGTACTGCCCATGCCGGCAGCACATAAGGGTCCTCCTCCTCCGTTCGCGAAGAGGAAGGACTAGGCTCTGCAACACTCTTGAGATTATCTTGATAAGCTATCATAGCTGCAGGAAACGACACGCTTGTCTCGACAGGCTCACTCAAAGTACTCGATGTAGGAAGAATCCAAGGATCTTCCATATGGGTTGTGCGAAAAGACACCGAGATAGTAGATGTCGAAGCCTTATTGAAACTAGATCCTATCATGAGGATCGGTGCAGGACAACTAAAGCTTCCCATTAGGGATGGATACATGCCTACACCCACACTCCCATTTGTCGGTTGAGAGTGCTCAACGATCGGGATCAAAGCTCCCGAAGATGCAGTAATAGATGGATTCTTGAATGTCATTTGATTAATTGTTACAATCTTCCTATTATGTGGAAAGCATACAACGCGGAACAAGGAAGAAGCAATGGCTTGCATACTGTACATCTAGTTCCTACCCAACAATAGATTGTAGTCAAGGGGTGCATCAACCAACTCAACTTCTATCGCAATGGTCTTCCCTCCCAAATGGACTTTAAGGGAAGGAAGGATGTCGTGCAACCTAAAAGATCTCCCATTGAATGTAGTTAACATAGTTGCTGATTTAGACAGCTCAGGAGAACCGAGACGCTTCCAACAGGACAAAGACATCACAGAAGCAGCAGTGCCCTCGTCAATCATAGTGCGCTTGATGGTCATACCAAGACATTCTACGTGCAACAAAAGAGACACATAGTAGGGCAAGCAAGGATGAAGTCCTACGGTTTCAAATTTGATCACAGAGGAAGAATCATTATCATTCACACCAAGGGCAGAAAGAAACGCCTTCCTTTGTGAAGGACAACTCTGAAGCACTTCCAATGCAGACATCGCATAAGGAGTATGGCCCAAATCCTCGACAACTGAAAAATTCTGGGCGGCTGGGGCATTTGGATTATGCCCCGAACACTTAAGGACTCTCTTAGGAATGCGAGGTGCAACCTCAAGTTTATTCGTAGGTTTCTCAATGCGCAAAGGGGTTCCTAGTGGATCAGGCTCTTTACCTGAGCTGGGTTGTGACGAACTATAATATTTCACACGAGTCACAACTTTCACAGAACAGACCATGTTAATGCACCCACGACCACTACCCTCTAGTGGATCATCATCACTAGACTGGTCATGGGACTTCGAGTTCATATTTTGATTATGCGGTAAAGGGTTAGTTATCACAGCTGGGCCTTGTGCCAAGAATCTTGAAGCTTCTTCAATCCGAGGGTAGAAGTAAGTGAGGTGATCGTCCTTACATAACTTGTAAGGGAACTTAACCTTACATTTAGCTTGCTTGTCCCCCCTAGCATTTTTACTATTCTTGTCATTATTGTTAGCATTCTCATTCTTATTCCCACCCTTTCGATTATTATTTTTACCTTTTTTTCTATTCCGTCCAGGATGCTGGTTACCCTTCTGGTCCGATGATTGCACAGAAGTACATTCGTCGTTTGGGCGGGTTGAGACGAAGCCGTAGCTTGTCCCAAAGTAGATTGGTTAAGTGACAATTGACTAACTTGTTTTGCAACCGAATCCACAGGTTTCTCACTTGCACAACCCACAATTCCATCGGCATGTGGTCCAGGTTTGACTTTGGGATCGAAACTGGAATGAGGAGTGTTGGGAATAATCTCATACAACAAATCGGATTGAGGATAGATCAAGTCCAGTTCCTACTCCCTAAAAATCGCTTGTTCCTCATTCTTTAATCCGGATGTGGAAACATCCTTCACTATATATGGCAATAATGACTTGAGGAACCACTCGAGGAGGAATTTCGACGGTATAAAAGCTTTAATTAATCTCTTCCATCTACGACACTCTTGAATATGATCAGAAATATGTGTGGCTTTATCTTGCCGAAATGTTGACAAGAGTTCAGTACCAACGTCATAGCACACTGGTAGTTGGAAGTGATTAGGAAAAGTCATCGCAAGGTCGTCGAACAAAGCGAAAGCTCCCTTAGGTAACTCTATATACCATTTCGCAGCAGGCCCTATGAGGGTGCATTGAAATAGTCTCAAACGGACTAAGTCCTGATGTAAGGAATTCGAAGAGCACCATAGGTGAAACGTAGTAACGTGTTCGCTCGGATCCTCTCCCAGTTTTCCTTCGAACTTAGGTATGTCCAGAGGAAGTTTGGTAGGGATAGCCGGCCAAGCCGGGTCATGAGACACAAGATCGTTTGTCAGTCTTGATAAGTCAAGAAGATTAAGTGTTGCAAATTCTGTTACGGAGAGAAATTCCTATGGCTTGGGGTACCACAACATACAGCTTGACTCCATAAGTCAATCCTTTCCAATATGCAATAGAAATTAAATGTCTAACACTAAAGGATCAGACCTCGTAGCTTATTCCGGACGGTTGAAGTAGATCCGCATTGAGCTTTCCAATCTTCAGCTTGAATTGATAGATTACTTCCTCAACAACAAGTAAACAATACAAGCATTCTATATATCATGGTCATATATCTGTTCTTGAATATATAATCAATAATGTAAAAGCATTTGACATAATCCCATGGATAAAATATTCATTCAAACACACATTATTGGACAAGAAAAGATATTTCTATTAATATAAATCAGAGATTACAAGATACAACTTCTAACGGCACATCTGTGAACCGAAGAAACTGAATCCCCCACTTGGGCCTCCATCTCTCAATAGCAAGATCACAAGCAAAAGGCAAGCTTGGGAAGAACACAACAGTGCTCCAAGGGACAAAGGGATGCATACTCAAACATAAGTTCCAGGAACAATGGACTATAGTTTCTTTGCTCTCAATTCTCTCTTATGCCTTCAATGTACCAAGGGGTTCCTTATATAGCTTCCAAAGGGATAATGAAAGGTCGAATCTGAGCGATCTCAAGGCATAGGGAAGGCCAGGAGTCAAATGAGCCGAATCCATGTCAAGGAAAACTCCAAAAGGATTTGGATTATGCACACATCCTGATGTATGTGGTTCTAGTGGTCAAACCCGCATATATACGCGCTTATAGGTTAAAAAGTTTCGTGTATCATTTTTCACATGTTTTTAGGGATGATCAAGGAAACATCAAAGGACAAAAAGTGGTCCATAAGGTCTAAGGAGTCTGTAGCGGGATAGGGGAAGGCCATACAAAGTGTGGTTCACCTAGAGTGGTGAAATCCGCTATAACACAAGTCAATTCAAACAACCAAAATTATGATTCCAAGGTAATGTCATGCAAATACTTCACTTGTTAAAGCTCTTATGTTATATCACGAATCACAAAGCATAATATGCACTATAACTCGTGATAATAAATATCTTAGGATCGTGTTGGGGTTTTTCATTCCTGTTTTACTGCTTTTAATCTAATCCTGAGCTATTTGATAGAGCTCAGATGTGCTCAGCTGCGATGGAACCAGATTCGAAATATTGATGCTCCATTTTCATTGAGAAGTGAATGGATCTATGTATGGTTCAGTTGAAATATTCTAACAATCTCTGACGTTACAACCCCTTATAGTCAACTCCAAACTGGGGTTGATTTAGTATCGACATTAACAGATATTTTTAAGTATTGGTTGTCGCATTCAAACCTTACTTCTTCAATTGTAATACAATAAAAGATTTGTGTTTTTATAGTGTGCAAATCATAAAACATATATGTATAGTTGTAATGGCCCTCACAAGTTTCAGTTCATTTAAATGTCTGTATATTTTACCTACTAATTCATTCATTTACCAATGCAGGTTCTAATGCAGACAAGGGCAAGTCTCACTGTTGGTTCATCGCTTGCGTTCACAACTGTAAGTCCATGTTTTCTTCTCAATCATGTCTGTAAGCAAATATATGGAGTAAATTATAAAGGGCTCATTGTTGCAATTAGTGTTCATAAGAGAAGTGAGATACATGAGATTTGGTTTGGCTCAGTTGGCCATTGTAGTTGTGTGACTCGATAGCTGGAGTTTTAGAATTATTTAACCTACCAAAATTTGTCTTTGAGACTAATGGTTGTAGATTTCTTTGTTATTGTTAGTGTTTTTAAATTCCTGTTATGTTATAATGAATATAGTGGCAAAGTATAACTTCAAGTTTCCTTTACAGTTTTTCCCCCTTGTTTCATTGTATTGGTAAAACCCTTATTTTAAAATTTTTCTAGAAGTCTGATTTATTCCATCAAGTATTTGAGCTTATATGGTTAAGTAACGTTATTGAGACTAAAACACAATTCTATGATGTACCGGTACTGTTCTTGACTTCTGGCATAAATTAATTAGACTTGTTTCCCAGTTATCGTTCATATGTACATATTATTTTACTTTTGTATGCCTAGGGATTACTTTTTAATTAAGGCATGTACTCTTTATTTATTGATTATCTACGTAATAGAAGTATCATTTAGTTAACTAGGGTTTTGGTTTATAGTTTGAGAGCACGGATCTTATTCATAACTGGATAAACATAACTCAACTTTTATTTATCTCTATTTGCATAAAAATACTAATAATTTCTGGTTTGATTAATTTTAATCATTCCAAAGATTATATGAATACTCTCTAAAAAAAATGTGTAAAATATGTTGTGTTATTTCGTTCCTTAATAATTCATTTAAAAATATTCATATAACATGCTATTTGGTAGAACATAGATTCATAACATACTTATAACAAAACAAGGGTATAATTTACTAGAAAACATATATGTTCATCTCTAAAAATCAAAATTTTACAACCATGCAGCACCTAGCCCGAGGAACCTCGAAACTTTGCAGTGTGTAAGAGTTCCACCCCCTTTCCTAGAATCCTTAGTTTAAAACTCACTTCCTATAGCTCCAAGTTGCCACCAGTAAATTAGAGAGAGTTATTTATTCCAGAACCTAACATCTTACATGCTTGCTGGTAGTTCCAATTCAGAGCCTAACATATCTTAGATGTTCTTTGGAAGATCTGTGTTATTTCACATAAATCAATTAGAGACTACAACTTCTGGTGATCACTGGAAGCTATCCTCTTTTTCCTTCTGCATTATCTCTCCCTCCTTTTCTCTTTTCCTAGGACTTTTGATAGAAAAATAAATATCTCTCTCTATTACTAACCACTTTTCTTCATAAAGATGGTCGAGGATTTAGTTACTGCTCTAAACTCAAGTTTCTATCAATTAGAATCCCTGCTTCCTAACTCTTGTATTCAAAATTATATTTATATTAAAAATAAATTGTTAGTTTCCATGACACACATAAATTAAATAAAGTTACTTAAAAATAAAAGAATGTTACGAGGGGGTATTACAACATGGAATGCATGTCTAGCTCAGATTTACCTAAAGTTACACAATGCTATGCATACTTCACTAAAGTTGTAATGCATGTATCATGAATGGGATGCTTGATAAGCTCCATGCATTTGGAAATACTAATGTGTTTCCATGCAACACTGATAACAAGCATTTAATGGGCACTTCTACTTATAATCCCATGTGTAAATGTTTCCCATCAAAACTCAAAATAAAGTTGAGTTGTAAATAATACCTTGCAAAAAAATGATAGGTGTACTTTAATAAGAATAAATTCCTTCTAGAAATTTAATGTATTAAATACTTTAGTATTTATTCCATTTTACACATTGATCAACACATTTTTGCTTGTTTATGGTTCAAAATAATAAGTCAATGCCAACCTAATAATTCACTTTTGGCTTAATTACACCGAAGAGGTGCATTCTATAGCCCAGTAGGGTAAGATGTGTAAGTCCTTTCATGCTTAGAGATGACACCTGCCCTTTATTAAAAATAACATGTCGGCTCAATTTAGATTTAAAATATTTTTTAGAACCACATATATAAGACTACAAATTAAAACCATAAACATTCTATTCACATTTCATCAGCATTTCCACTCTAAAAAAGGGGTTGCAGTTAGAGAGATTTTATCCCTTTCATCCCTTGGTAGATATTTTTTAAGATGAATCTATGCTTGTAAATAGATTAAGGACACCAATAGTTTCTAGTACATATCAAACCTCATATTCAATATTTCTAAATTTTAAGAACTATAGATCTATAATATGAAGCCAAACTTATTGTTTTGATGTTCCATGGAGAATTTTGAGGTTGGACATTGAAGTCTTCAATAAGGATTTGATTTAAAAATATAGCTACAACCCACATGAATGGTTCCTAAGTAAGGCTCGAATTTAGCTCTTTATTGCTCAAAATTAAAAGAATATTGACAGCCTAAAGCCTTTGTTTATTTATTTCTTCAATGATTATGACATGATGTCATACACGTTTTGCTTTGTAATTCTTGGATTTATCTATGTCAAACAAATTATGCAACTTCATTGATATTTCCTAGTAAGGAAATTATTTAGTACTTCCACAAAATTTTCAAACAAGTTTTCTAGTAGAATCCTTTGCACTTTCCATGAATCAAGAATTCCCATATAGTATGGGAATGTGAATTCACTATATTGTAGTACTAAGTTTATTTATTTTACAATAAGTGCTACTCATGATGGCTACGCTTTCACAATATTAAGAAAAACATAAAATATAAATCCCTACCAAACACTAGATCAAATAAGAAATGGTTGCAAAGAAACTTAGTCCCTACTTAAGAAATGGTTGCAAAGAAACTTAGTCCCTACTTAAGGGATATATACATGTGAGAGATAGTCATATCGTCATAGATAGTCAAATTTCTATGACGATATGGCTTATTGCTTTGACTTTTCAACTTGGAGAACTAATTACCTGTGACGTAGAACTTTTCTTCTTTGCAAGAATAATGAAACAATATTATGCATCACTTGAAAAGAACAACTCGACCTTACCCCCTGCCTGAATGTTGATCGATCATATTTTCTAAGATGATGAGTGTATTATGATGAGGCTGATCGGGAGGAGAGGAAAAATAAAGAGGACTTATTAGTCTTATGAGAAGATAGACATTGAAATGATGGGCGACGCAGGTGAGTGGATAAAAGAGGTCCTTCTAGATTGGATTTTATTGATTTATAGGCCACATATTTTAAGAGGAAAATCCATTTCACACTTGTACCTAGGAGAGTTAAAAGAAGGACCCCTTCATGAAACAGTGACAACACCCTACCACAGTAACCTATTTACTGATTAATTTAACTTGTTTCTTGCGGAAGGAAGGTAGGTTCTCTTGTTTTATTTATATTTCTATGGAGATCAAGAACTTGTCACTGTTTTCTTGCTTATCATTATCCAAATGATCGATGAGAACTAGGATCTAGAAGAAGAGTCTTACCTAGAAAAGAGCCAAACATACATGGCACATACAATTGAAAGAAGACTTGTCCATAGGTACGAAGTAGTCTTTATGGAGTTTGGTAATATATCCTAGTAATTAGATATATCCGTAGATGTAATGCTCCATTGCACTCAATTAAGAAAAGAGGTGGGTATTCTATCTCATCAACTATGGTTTTGAATTCCAATGTTAATGAGTTGTTCCAGTTTTAATTGTTGCAGAAAACTCTGTTGGCAATAACAATTATGAGTTGTGGTGCCTAAGGAAATTGAGGGTGTACTTTATGAATTTCAATACCACATGCGAGACAAATGGTCTCCTGAGTTACCACCAAGAAGGAATGTGGATCATAAGATTGAGTTGGTGTCAAGATCAATGGTGTAATAAATACAATACCCGTAGGCTAGAGCCTTTATTTGTGGATTATGGTGTTTCAATATGTTTAGAGATACAAAATTCTTAGATAGCGCTTACTGATCTTTGCTTCACTCAGTATTATTTATGATCAATATTTATATCTTCTGCTACTTGTATATCATAAAAAAATTATGCATTTTGATCTAGCGGTACTGAACGGAGATCCTCATCAACAAGCCAGTGGTAGCGATCATGCAAGGGTCGAATGTAGGAACGCCATGGTGTTCCGTATTTGCAAGGATATTCAGATGTAGGAAAAAGTTCCATGTCAGCAAGTCATGGGGTGGGTCTACAACCAAGCCTATTTAATTTCAGACCTCTATTTTGAACCAGCAAAAATTGAAACTAAACATATAGCAATTCAAATCAACAATAAATCCTCTGTCAATTTATTTTTGTTTTAAGATCATTATAAGCATTGTATAAATTACATCGGTGGACCAGAATGTAACGACTAAACTTAACGAGATAGTAGAGGCATAAACAACTCGCCCAATGTATATGCATCGACACAAGTGGCGAGCATAAATGGATGTGGAAAGAGATGTATCTACCGCCAACCTCCATTGAAATGCTAACCTATGCCTCTGACATTGCATACAACTCTCACATTGGCCCCCGAGACACGAGGCTACATAGAGTATTTTTTGCATGTAGTGAGGTGCTTACCAAGTTACTAAGCCAAGTTCCTCACTGCGATAAGCATATGGTGCTTGGTGGTTGATGCATTTGCATGAGAACCTTCCAGGAAAGTAATCCACAAGCAAATCCTATTACATCTTCAGAAATCTCATTGCTAGTTGATTCAAAAGTAGTTATCCTTCAATTTATATTTGATTTTGTTGAAGTAGCAAGATTGAGCATTCATACCCACAATAAGATGATGATATTTAGTGAGGAGGGATATAATTTGAGCCCAGCATCTTCGGTTCGCTCTAGTAAGGAATCCAATAAATCGTTTAGCATCCTATTGAGTGACGCCAACATAAGTTCTTTGATCGACAAATAATTCATTTGGCCGTATTCCATTAATCAATAATTCATTCATTTTCTCTTGATAAAAGTGGGATAAAAGTGTGGTTGGATGGGAAAAACCTCTCCTCAAAGAAAGAATCCATAAACCAGTTGGGTGCCCAGAAATCGGAGTCAATCATTATTCTTGGTCCATACTATGTTAGTATGTACTAATATCTGAGTCAAAAGTAATATTTGATATAGAGGGTAAAATATCTGTGTCTATGTGATTCAATGTTGTGTGTTAATTAGTGGCATTGACTTAATGTTTCTGGTTGGTAAATTAATTATTGTTCCAAATTAAATTCAAAATTGGAATCTTACATTGTCGTTGAACAATCATACCCGAAACTGGACTTCTTCCTTTTTTCCAGCAACAAAAGAAAATATATGATTTAGGTATCTGCTTTATGATTGCATTTTATGCTAATTTCCTAGATAATATTTTGTAGATTTAAACAACCTCACATGGTACTCATTGTGTATGTTCACAATGTTACATAGAAAAATGGTGCACTTGTTGCTTACCTTGGAGTTTCTACTTACTTTTATCTTGCAAAGAGACAAAAAACATGAAAGAGGCTAGAGAATAATGTTTAGCGTTATTTCTAGATCTGGTAGGACCCAAGTCAGGAGCTGCAGTTCTGCAAGGATCAACATTTTGAAACAAAGCACATTAAGGCTATGTATTGATTCCACCATTACATGCATCACCTTGCACACTCTTTTTCTCTGAAGCCATAGCCTCGGTCGTTCTCACGTAACAGGTTTGCTGATTCTTTGTTTTCCATCATCTCTCACGTTAAACCAACTTCGGTGTAGTTGTGTCAATCATGATGTCTACTAGCCCTATAAGTTTCTATATAATGAGTTCATCAAGCCCTAGCTAGTGCTTGATTATTAAGAATCACATATAGAAAAGGAAACAGGAAAGGCATGTATAGATTCAAAAACAATAATTATATGAAATGCATGTGAAGTTGCAAAAACAATAATCATATGTTGATATAAAGATGAAGAACAATTTTATCTTAATGTTGACAAAGAAACAACCACTTGAGAGGTGTAGGTTACATAAACATTACCATTTTCTTGGTGTGCAAACCAGAGCAGGACCAACTAGTAATAATATCTCTGCTAACTCGCTTTTGGGAAATCGCTTTATATTTTTTCAAAATTTGTGGCTTGTTGTAATGGTAGAACAAAATTTATCCAAGGTTTAATGGCATAGTACAAGAGGTGAAGAACCTTCTAAAATTTTGAGAGCTATAGGATAAAAAAGGAAAGGGTATGTTTGCATTGCTTCTTGTACCTAGATTGCTTTCTTTTCTCTCTTTTATCCTATATTTGTATCTACAAGTCCATTTATTGATTTTATGTTGGTGAATCAACTTAGTTGGGCCAAAAAAAACAACTTGTGCTATTTTGGTATGTTGTTATGCAGTAAACTATTTTCTTCTGCGGGAGGAGCTATACAAATGGACATGATATAGTCCATGATTCTAGTGGTTGATTTATGATAACTCCAGCAAGATAACATTGGAACCTATCAACAGGTTTCTTTAGCTCCAACTGGTCATGTCTTCCTACCTCAACTCGTCCCTCTTTGGCAATGCAGCAAATATCTCAGCAGTTCACAACGACATCCAAGAACCTTGGGGATACAACATAAACACTACTGATAGAACAGATGATTGCAGGAAGAAAACAATCTATAGACCAAGGATAAAACCATCACCATCTTCAATGATCTTTTGTTGTGAGGGAAGTGAGTTTTTCTTTCATCTCTTTCCAAACCAACATTTGAGTGGAGCTGGGAAAAGAACACGAGTTATGATGGATGTGATGGACATGGTGCAAGAATGTGACACTAAAGGGACTAAAGTACATATAAGTGGTGATCATGCCAACTGCCAAAATGAACCACCACAACCATGGAGAAATGTAAAACCTATATCCAACATTTAATGATTGATAACTAATGTTAAACCCATCTTAACACTAATTTGCATTTTTATATTTTTCAAAAGGACTATAGTAAATTTATGTTGAATTGGGCCTAGCCTCGTTTTCAGGCCAAATAAGAGGTCCAAATTATTCATTGATGGACAAAACGGTAGGATGGATATCATTGGCTGAGCAAAAGTGTTTTGAATGAAAATTTAAGACAAGGTTTGCAATAATGCATAAGTTTCTATGCCGAAATAATGAAAATGGTGGCAAGAAAATTACAAGAATCCATGCTAGCCTAAAAGGAAGGGACTAATAATGCTACCAAGACACCTACATCGCCAAAGAATAAAATTTCATGGTATATAGTAGGTATTAGGTTTCCAAAATTCATGTTACCGAGTTCATTTGGAGAATTAGACAACAAGCAAGTATATCTCTTTTATCTATATATCATAGTCTGCAACATTTAGTTAACATGGTGGATTCCTTAACTATGTTTGTCTTTATGTTTTCTTATTGTTGAAAAGTACAATGCATGCCTCGATAAGAACTCAATATTTCAGTTAAAAAAATTATTTCATCAACAACACATTCAAATCGATAGTCCATGGGTGTCAATAAAGATAAAGATAGTTAATGACCCTTTCTTGGATACAAGAAATCTATACAAATTGTTCAATGAATTTATGGGAAGTAGTTATTTTAAACTTAAGTAATTAGAATTCAGAAGAGAAAGGGTTCTCATTTAAATGTATAAGAATGACACATCAAACAATTAAAAAAATTGAGGAATGGAGGGTGAAGATGTTTGAATCAAAGTTTGCAAATACTTGTTATTATGTCCCTGCCAAAGCAAGGACACATACTAATTGGTTTTAATCAAATATTTTGATTATGCATTAGTTCTAAAGTGTTAATGTAAAGTTTTCATAATGTTTTGGAATAATATATATTAAACTTATTTTTTATAATAAAAAATATGTTTTGTATTTTCATAAAATTAAAAATATGTTTTTTTCAGTAATAAAAGGTACTCTAGATAAAACATAAATTCTTATAAGAGGGAATGAAATTGTCAGAAACTAAAATTAAATTAAAATTAGATTAAAATAAGATCTTCTTACCACATGGGGAAGGTCCAAAAACTGGTAAGGTCAAAAAAATAATTTTGTAGTTTACATGGTAGCTTTTCATTGGGTAAAATTTAAGGTAGGCCTCATAATTACGGTATGTACATGTACTTAGCAGATTGAGATTTCCTTGTTTATTTCAATCAATGAGGATCTATTGATTGTTTAGTTCAATCAATGGATGTTGTAGGTGTCCATCTCTATAGCAAGAGTAGTGATGCACATCATGAGGCCACGCATATCACTTTTGGAAAATATTTTTAGGATTTCAATATATATAGAAATAATGAATAGCATTCACATTCATAATGTATTTTCAAACTTTTAATATTTAACCTCTCATCCCGTATCAATTTCTCCAACTACAACTATATGAGAGAAAGGTCTATCCGCTCTTCCTTTACATTTATTTCAATAAACAATGGGTTTAATTAGTAAGTTTTTTTTTCCACGGAAAAAAAACCATATATATATATTTCATATATCATATACATTCCACATATAGATCAATAACTACGCATTTTCTATTGTCACAATTCAGTCATCAGCAAAAAACTGATACTTACATACCAAAATATTAACAACTTTGATAAACAAGCTTTAACATCCCTCAAAAGGCATTAAAAGCCTTCAAAAAACATAACAATTCATATATCAGAGGCTTTAAACAACACTCATCTCCAAAAAACATAAAGTCCCAAAAACTGAAAAACATTAACTAGTTCGGTTAAAACATCATAAGTTGGTGCAAATTCAAGAAGCATCTAGATATTCAAACTCCTCCAGCTTTTGCAACACCTGTTAAAAAAACATAACAATGTTTGATACTTCATCTACCCGGTGCTCTGATATATGCCATGATCCATATACAACGTTAGATCCTTCTTTTGTCAATGTGTCCACAAGAGAATTTCTTTCTCAATAAATATGCATAAAATGCACATTATCGAATAAATATGCCAATATGTGAACTTCAACCAAAATTTGCTCAAGAAGAAGGTTTTGTATATGATACTTACTGGAAGCCCAGTTGATAACAAGCTGTGAATCCCCAAAAATCTGCAAGTGCTTGAAATTATGTTGCAAAGACAAAGTAAGTAGCAGTTTTAATCCTATAAGTTCAACAAAATTATTTGTTCCAATTCCCAGTCCAGCTTTGCAGGTATAAAAATGATCATCTGATATTAAAAGTGCGCCCCGAGCACCACATATTTTTTGATCCCTAGATGTCGAACCATAAAAGTACCCCCAAGGGTATGACTTATCAATAACTTCATGCATAACCTGTCTAATTCTGATAATGTTATCTTGTGGAAAAGATTTTAAACAACCCAGGAAGAAAGTTGAAACCAGGTAAGGGGATATTACTTTATCTTCAAAACAACATTGATTCGATACTTTCCATATGAACCATAACACAATTATAGGCAGTGATCTGATATGTTTCAGTTCACTCTTCAAAACCCAATTCTTCAGACAAATAGTCACTGAAGTTTCAGTCCATAAATTTTTTACCCCCAGCTTAGCTTCAATTTCATTACACACTTGTCTAGTAAAAGAGCATTCCACTCCAATATCAAAATTAGACTCATATGCAGATTTACATAAATAACATCTACCCGGCCCTTCATATCCGTCATAGCAGAGTACATCCCAAGTTAATTCTTTATCCTTTAATAAAAACCAGCAATTTTTTTTTCTTTGAGTGGGCATTTGAACTTCCAAATAACCTTCCACCACCAGGGCAGTTCCTCCTCCTGTATCTGCAACATTAATTGAAGATAACCAGCTCTAGGGGTGTATTTCCCAGATTTAGACTGATTCCAAACCATGATATCCTTATCATCTGACAGTCTGACATGACTGGTTCTTAATAAACCCACATATTCATTCCAGTAAATAATACCATGTTGATCAGTAAGCCCAATCAAGGCAGCTATAAACCAGCCTTGATTATTCAGTAAAGATAAATCAAACCAGCCTATATCACTTAGAGAAAATAATTCAGCAGAATGAAGTTTATCCACCAGACTAATAGGTAAAGTATGTCTCCACTTACGACCAACCAAAGGATCCACACCAATTCTAACATTGACCCCATTACCCACCTTCCAAATAAGAAAAATACCAATAAGGTCAAAAGACCAAAGCACTGCTTTCCAGCAAATGGACATACATATCTTCTTTTTAACCGCCACACGGATCCAGTCCAGCAGGGATAAAGGAGATATATACTTTTGAATAGCAATATGCACCCAGAGTCTCATTCCATTAAGAAGTTTCCATACATTTTTGGCCATAAGTGGTTTAGCAAATAGAACTGGTATCTTCAGCCCCCAACCTCCCAAAAATTTTGGACATGCTAAAGTTTTCCAAGATGTCCAAGGTAATCCAGAAGAATCTGAATTCCCTGTCCATAAGAATTTAAAGCATAAAATTCTTATTTTTCCAATGATGCCTAGGGGTATCCAGAAATGCATCCAATACACTAGAATAGCTTCTAAATAGTTTTAACCAATATGAGCTTACCTCCCTTAGACAACCATCGAAAAATCTAGTTCTTGATTCTCTTTTCCACCTTAACCACCATCCAATCCCAATCTTTACTGTAATATATGCAAGGTTTGAGAAAGAACCCAAGGTATTTCAAACCATACTCAAGTTTATCAATAGTAAAAGAAAATATATTCTGAACAGTAATCAACTCAACAACATCCGACCAAGAGTAAAGTAATGCTGATTTATCTACATTTATCATCATCCCAAATGCTTTACAAAAGATTTGCAAAATCTCATAAAGAGTAGATAGAGATTGCTCAGAACCATCAAATACCATGACAATACCATCAACAAATAAAACATGAGTTAATGTAATATCATTCCCAAAAGATATTCCATGAAAATATACTGAAGATTTTGCTGCCAATAAAGATCTACCCAAACCTTCAATAACTATAAGAAAAAGGAGAGGAGCAAGAGGACAGACTTGCCTCAATCCTCTACCTGATTTGAAAAAAGATGAAGCCGCTCCATTAATCAAAATAGAAAATGAGATAGAAGATAGATTGCTCACAACCCAAGATACAAAAGGAACAGAGAAACCCATTTTAGTCGGGATTATCCTTAAGTAAGTCCAACTGACTCTGTCATAAGCTTTAGACAAGTCAATTTTTAAAACAACAGACTTCAATTTTTTAACATAAATGGAATGTAATACTTCCTATATTACCTCCACAGCATCATGAATTTTCCTGCCAAGTAAAAACCCAAATTGTTCTCCAGATATGTACCTGCCAAGAACTTTTCTAATACGCATCAATATGATCTTTCCAATGATTTTGTAATAGAAATTACACAAAAAAAATTGTCTAAAATATTCAAAATATTTAGGCATATCTTTCTTAGGAATTAATGCAATAAAAGTTGTAGTGAAACTAGCAGGTACTTTACCATACTTTTGAGAATCATCAACAACTTTTAACAAATCCAGACCCAAAACATCAAACAGCACATGATAAACCTCCACTAGTATCCCATCCGGACCCGGGCTTTTGTCATTTTTACTAACAGATAAAACATTTTGTAACTCTAACAAAGTAACAGGTAGCATAAGATCTTCATTTTCCAAATCAGATATAGAGGTTGGAAAAGACTCAACAATTTTCAATATCTTCGGAAGATGAAGTTTCTTATCTTCCTAAAACAAATGCTTAAAATGATGTACCCTAACTTTTTCAATTGATTCAAAGCCTTCCACAGAAATTCCATCATCTCCTTCAATATTCTATATAGAGTTAATATTCTTACGATGATTAGCAAATTTATGAAAAAAATAGGTATTATAATCTCCACAAGCAAGCTAGATAGCCCTACTCTTTTGTCTAGCTTCCTGTTCATGAATTAATAGAATAATCTCCTACGAGATTCCAAATCAATAAGAGAACTCCTCTCATTTTCAGTGGAGAAACCAAAACCAGGTTTTTTAAAGGAATCTGCAATCAGGCCTTCAATTTTGCACTAATTCCTTGCTCTCCTAAACCTTTTGCTTGACTGACCATGCAATAGAAAATTCCTTGATAGTTTTTATATTAGCCACAAAATGTGATGAAGTAGAAACGAAAGGATTGTCCTCATAAACACTCCAGGAAGCCTTAAGAAGCTCAACAAAATCCCAATTGGATAACCAATTAGCATTAAATTTGAAGGGAGATCTCAGTTTAGGATTACTGGATAATAACTGCAGGATGATGATAAAAATCCCCCCCACATCCCACCCATTGTCTAAAATGCAGATTTAGATCCAATAAATCAGCTGAGATCAGAAGTTTGTCCAAAATCTTAGATATATTATCATTTCCAATTCTTGTATTGGACCAGGTAGGTGTTAAAACAAGTGGAACAATATCTACCAGACCAAAAGTGTCCAATTTCTCAGATAAAAAATCTGATAATCTATCCACCCGAGCCTTTACACCCCAAATTTCTGAACAACCCAAAGAGAAATTAAGATCTCCCCTAGAAATCATTCGAGCAGATTTAAGACAATCCAAAGAAAGAAGGTTGTTCCAAAACTTAACCCTATCCAAATAGGGCCCTTAAATTTTCATAAAGCAGTAAACATCCTTCATTTCAATTGAATACAGGGATGCACATAAACCAGATTCCATCGCCCACGCATTAACCAACTTAAAATGTCTATTCCTCCAACCAATTAGCAAACCTCCAAACATCCCTTCGGCATCCAAGGAAATAAAAATCCAACCAGGAAGCATTGATTCCATCTCACCAACCAAACTGAGCCCATTACCCATCGTCTCTTGTAAAAATAATACATCAATAAACTGATCTTCAATCAGCATACGAACATCTATTTTTTTAGGTAAACTAGCTAAACCCCGACAATTTAAAGTTGTAACAATCATAGTGAAACCATAGAAAGGGATTCCACTGCTCTAAGTGCCCCAGAATGGTGTTCCAACATAAAATTAAGATCCTGCTCATGTGGACAAACAAAAGCCCTAAGGTTATCACCCGTCAATGCTCTAGACTGTGTCTTATCTAAAACCCCCAACACAACTTTTTTAGTACAGGATCTGAGAAAGTAGCACCTATCTTTAAAATATTTTATAGGAGATACAAACCCTAATCCCCCTAGAGAGGACTCTTAAAGTCTGAAAACTTCTGCCTGAACCTCCAAAAGAGGCTTAAAAGAATTTAAATCTTTAAACCTAGGGAAGGTAAAATTATCTTTAAAAGGTCCATCCAAATCTAAAGTTTTAAGAACCTCAAAAGATAACTTTTCATCAGTGCCCAAGCCCAAAGAACTTTTAGGTGTCTGATCAACCACAGGATCGTGAGAAACCAAGTTTTGTACATTATTAGAAGTCTGAGCAACAAGTACTAACCCAAGATTGTTAAGAATACCAACGTCATCCTCCAAAGAATCAAAGCCTAAATTAACCAACCCCTCCTCAGGAATAACTCCAATCAAGCCCAATCCTGGAGAACTTTTGGGTGTCTAATCAGCTACAGGATCGTTAGAAACCAAGTTATTATCAGAAATTTGAACAGTAGGTATTGACCCAGGATTACAACTAGCGTCATCCTCCAAATATTTAAGGCCTAAATCCAATCGTTCTTCTAGAAAACCCCCTTAGAACCCGTAGGTTTCTTCACCCTCCAAACAGGTTTTACCATCCCACCAAATTTATGAAAAGATAGACTACAATCAGAAGCTAAATGCCCATGTCTATGGAACCTAAGACATTTAAAAGGAACCCCAACATAGTCCAAAGGCTATTTAAAACTCATATTACCCTTTGAAATCATCAAATCAGCCACCAACCCATGGCTAATGTCAATAGGGACTAAAATTTTACCCAAACAGCAGACACCATACTGAAGAAAGGATAGGTCAGCCTCAAGGAAAGTTCCGAAGGAATTTTCTACCAGTTTAAAGAAGTCAAGGGACCAGAACTCAAAAGGGAGATCCAACAATAATTATATTTTTAATTATTAAGTTATATGCTATAAATATGTAGGGTACTCAAATATATAGATGAAGAAGAAAATATTGCTTATCCAAATGCAACCAAGAGATTTGCATTATATCGTCCTTGACATGAGTGGCAATTATCTCATTTTTAGTGATTATATTCCAACAAGATGGTCTACTAAGCATCAATTCCCTCTCTTAAGTTACTGTTCAGTCACGCTATTAAGCAATGACTCAAAAGCAATAAATCTTTAGAGCATACGTAGACATGCATTGTAATCAAGTACTTTTAGTTGGCTATGTCTTAAGAGCAATTTGCCACACTTGTGAGTGGTAGGAGATACTAGTGGTTGTGAAGCAACTCAAGGTAGTAAGTGTTGGTAGTGTGGTTATGCAACAAGCACTTGTGGCAACACAATAAAAAATGAAGATGTGGGGAGAAACCATTAGGACTATAAATATGTAGGATAATGAGGAGAAATATAGTGAAGGTAAATATAGAGATGGTGTAATTAGTGATGCAAGAGTTGTAGGAAGAATCCTAGTATAAATGATGGATGGTAAAAGAGATGTAATGGAACTAGAGAATGGACCCCTAGAATAGTGACAAGCAAATTGGTCCATTTGTAAAAACAAAATAGAGTCGAAAAAAAGACTTGAGTTTGTGACTAGATTTATAGTAAATAGGGAGATATATGGAAATAGGAATAGGAGAGAAATCAATAAATAATATGATGGTCAAATACATATTGGTTGAAATATGATAGGTAGAAATAGTAATTAAAATGAAATAGTTAATATTTATAAGTCTCTTTCTTTATGAGTATTAATTAAGTAGGAGTTAAACTTTATACTGTGTTAAGCATAGAATAATAAATGTATCATCATGTTTAATAAAGTAGTTTTTAAGAAAGCTTAAATATACTTTAGGATATAGTATATAAAAATGTTAATAATAGAAGAATAAATGTATTTCATGTTTACTAAAGTAATTTTTAAGGAATCCTAAATATGCTTTAGGATATAGTATATATATATATATTGTAGTCTTTATAATATCTAGTGTGGAAATCACATTCTTTTCTTTTAGTCTCTATAGTCAACCAACAACGCCAAGATGAGAAAGTCACATCAAGCAAATAAGTGTTGCATCAATTTATATAAACACTTAAATTTTCAAATACAACCAAAACAAGTAATTTTTATATTATATATTTAGGTTTCTTATCTAAATAAATTTGTATATTTTTATAAAAGTCTTTTCAATTTGCATTAGATTTTTATATGTTTGCAAAGGTCTTTTCTTTTTGCAACAACTTAAAGAGTTTCCAAATTGCATGTGTTCAACTAAACGAATTTTGTTGTGTCTTGTTTTCATTAATGAAATATAATGCAAGTGAAATTGTGAATGTTTTAGCCTATTAGTCTCTTAGTCCCTTTATCGTAAATGTCATATTAAGGTGAGGAACAAGGCTACTTGACAAAACTGAAAGTTTGACATTCGGAGCAAAGTTAAATTGGATAAGGCTTTTGTTTGTATGTTCATTATTAATATGGATAAGAATATTCATTTGAGATTGAATTATTTAATTGACTATGGTTAACACTTGCTTAATTAATCCACCACTATGATGTATTAGTCGAGCATTGCCCGATATGTGTGTGTGTGTGTGTCACTTCATCCCACCAGCCAACACTTCCTCCCACTAGCTAGCGTTCTGATGCCCACTAGTCAGCCCATATAGGTCATCCATCTTCTTTTTAAACATGTTCCCAGTAGGTGAGGTAAGGAGGAAAGTGGAAATATATGAGGCTAGAAAGACATAGAGTGAGGCAGGGAAATTGCTCGTGGGGTAGTAATAGAAAAGGTAATACGACAAGTCGTAATATGTGTCATAAAGAGCTATGAGCATAAGAAAGATATAAAAGAAATTGGATTGAAGTGTAGTAAAGCAAAGGGAACAAGCGAAGCCTAGCCAAGCCTCCCAACAAGGTGTCCTTTAAAAAGTGGTAGATTAAGTGCTGAAAGGGGCATAGGAGTAGGATGATTTATAAGCAAGGTAGGAGAATTTAGCTCATGATCATTTAAATAATCATCTATAAAAAGTGGTAGATTAAGTACTAAAAGGGGCATTGGAGTAAGATGATTTATAAGCAAGGTAGGATAATTTAGCTCATGATACTTTAAATAATCATCTATAGCTTCTTGAATAGTGATAGTTAAAAAAAATAATGTATCAATAGTAGCTTTTATAATAATGTTTAGGTTCTTAGCTACTTCTTACAATAGAAAATAATCTCAAATACCCATGTGAAAAGGAAACTCACCAAATGTAATGGTTGAAGTAATTAAATGGAAATTCAAGTTGTAATCTTGTGGAACATATGTGACATGTGAGTTACAAAAAGTATGTAGCAAACAAGCAATCTAAAAGTAAATGGACAACGAGGGGTCATGAGTGGAAAAATTTAAACTATATTGATTAAAGACGTGAGTCTTTAAAGGAATGGAAGTGATGCCTAAATCGATCACAGTACAAAGCCCTTGTATATAAAATTGATATGTAAAAAATATAAGATGTTCATCGAGTCAAACAATTCTAGCTCCATTGCCAGTTTTTTTCCTAGCTTAATCGAAATGCATTGTCAATCGAATTCTTGGAGCTACAAGACCTATTTAGTAGCATGGATAGAAAAAGTGAGCTTAGAAATAAGATAACCCAAAAGATCAAAATGAAAAATAACATATGTCTTTTTCCCTAACATATATAATAGCATAGGAAATGAGTTATAACCAGCATAGATCCAAATCCTAGGCTCTATTAAGTGCCGAGAGGGATCCGATCTCTTCGTAGGTATCCATTGATTTGATTCAAACCAAAAGACACATCTTTTTATTTAAGGTCCACATATAATATTTTATTATTAATATTTAATATTTTTTATGGCCCACATATAATATTTATTATTATTTTTTATTTTGTTATGAACTAACATTACAACATTTCCCCATACATGGTTTTAAAACCATATGCAAGGCCCTCCTACAACCATGGGTTGTTTAGGAGGCCTTGCACATGGTCTTAAAACCATTTGCAAGGCCCTCCTAAACCATGTACAATAAAACTATGGGTTGTTTAGGAGGCCTTGCACATGGTTTTAAAACCATGTGCAGGGCCCTCCTAAACCATGTACAATAAAACGATGGGTTGTTTAGAAGGCTTTGCACATGGTTTTATAACCATAAACCATGTGCATGGTTTTAAAACCATGGTTTAAAACCATGTGCATGGTTTTAAAACCATAGTTTTAAAACCATGTGCACATTGTTTTAAAACCATAAACCATGTGCAAGGCCAACATTTTTTATTATTTTGTTAAGTAAAAACATTACAACATCTCCCCCATATTGTGTTTTTTTCGTCACCCATATTTTTTAATGGATAATTAAATTTTTACTTTTTTATTGTTTTGTTAGGTAGGAAGATTACAACATCTCCCCTATATTATGTGGTTTTCTCTCCGACATTTATTTTGGCCTATAATTAAAAAAAATATTTTTTATTAATAAAAATAACTTTACTTAATGTTACAAGATCTCCCCCATACTAGGCTGTAGAGCGCCTCTCGGCGCAAAAATAATAACAACGGGGTAGAACTTTTTTACCAAAGTATGATGCATTTTTTAATTAGCTAGCAAGAGGCTAATGTAATAGATAACGTGTTGTAATTTCATATCAGAAGACGGTAGACCATTAGCAGCAGGGACCAAATTTGAAAGGCTGGTCTTAATTCTAGTTTGAAGGGTATTATATGTATGGGCTTTCTATAGTGAAAAGTCTTAAAAAATTACATTTTAATTCATAACAATAAATTAACTTAACTTAACTGCACATTTTATAAAAAGATGTGCTGAATAAAATATTGCATTTTCAATCAATTTATGCTATTAAAAAAATTAATAAATCCATGGCAATTAGATGAAACAACTTCCTTAAAAAAATTATGGAATAGAAATCCACACAAACATTCAAACATTGAATTCAACACATTGAAAAAAATAGCAAAATAAAAATTGTAGCTGAGATAAGCATCTACATTGAATCCATGCTTAGAAATCTTTGACACCCATGATTAGTTTATTCCCAACTGAAAAATCTTTGTTTCTTTCCAAAGATCATTAGAGAAAGCGCCAAGCATCTTTGTACCCAATAATAAAAATCAATGGGGATTTAGGGAATCATCTCAATGGTGAAGAATGAGAACTGGTTGTTGTTATCACCCCTCCAATCCATCTCTATGTTTAAAATTTTATATTAAACCTTAAGGAGTGGTGGCTCCCTAGACTTCCATGTATAGTAAATACTACCTCTATCCCTCACAGGTTGCAACCCAATTGAAGACCCAAAAAAAATCCATACACCTTGTATCCAATCGATGATGTAAAATATGTAGTGATCCATGCCCAAAATCCATTAAGTTTTGTAGGGAAATATGCACCACTTTACTCTTCTATCTAGTCCTATGTTCTGTGCGCCACCATTTATACCTTTTTATCTATTTTTAAGATTACAACTCTACAAGATCATGCAATAGATAGAGAGAGATACCCATGGCTACCATCTATTATATACTTCAACCAATTGCTCTATATCTATATCTCCTATTGGGTATTTCATGGGATATACCCTAACTAATATAGAATAAGATATCTTTGGGTCCTATGGAAAGCAAACCACATTATTCAGTCATTGTTGAAGGTAGACTATTGCTCACACTAGGATTTTCTCTACTTTAATGGGTTATGAATCAATCACCACCATTTGTTACTTGATTTGGATTTGTTAATGGAGTTGGAATTGAAGATGCATGTTTGGATGCTTCAATCGCTCCATGTGCTCCACAAGATTGAAAAAAAGTAATAACACATTATCATATACCCCAAATTGTAACAGGTAGCTTGTGCAAGAAGTTGGAACAAGCTAGTAGTATAAACCACATGGATGGAAGCAATGAGCTATGGCTATTGAGCTCAAGCAAATTTTGCACAAGATTCCTGGGCTTGATGCATCTAGACTCATTGATCTAACTCTAATCCTACTATAACCTCTACCCCTTTCACTTGGTAAAATTGGTGATTCATATGTGCTATGCTAATTGGTAAACCATCTTGTTGCCGCCAAATACATACTTTAGAACACGAGGAGGTCTCCAACACTCTTTTTGTGTCCTTGGGGGAAAGTTAGAGATGGGAACCACTATCACCACAGTCTCCCAACCCCTCCATTTAAGCCAAATCCCAACAGATCCAAGGGGGGTAGTCCCTATAGAAAGTTGATTTCCTAAGTTTATTAACGATTAGTGAAAGGGATATTTTTTTATTAAGGCTGTAAGTCTAAGACTTTACACTATCCCAATGACAAGAAGCATGTAATGCAGATATTTCTTTCAATGAAAAGCATATCCTTTAATATAGAGAAAGAATGGTGCCTACTATGAATGGAATCAAGTAAATTACAGATTCACAAATCTACACATGAATTTAAACTAAATTGGTTTATCCACAGTTTAGTTATCTAAGTTAGAGAAAATGAACAATATGAATAAGTGAACTTAAGCAGTACATACAATATTCCACAGTTACATCAAATGCTTATAAACAGGTAAATGAATGAAATAGCTATTAACATTTACTAAAGAATGCTAAACAGGGAATCAAATGATGTACAATAATTACAAGTTATTAACCAATGTGATTATCAACCAATAAACTCAGAGATGCCACCATATAAGATTTAAATGCTTAAAATAAATGCTTGCAATGAAAATTAAAATATGAAAGTGCTTGCAAAACAAAGCCTTGAACAACAAGGCAAGTATTCGAAAGCTGCTTAGAAACATAAACCTTGAATTGCAAGGAAACTTGAACTAAGAATAGTAAGCAAATGTTGGTGGGACGTTTTGCAATGTCTCTTGGTTTATTTTAGTAAATTTTATTAAAGTTTATCTCTTTGGTTATGTTTTTCGAACCGGTGGAGTGACTACCCAAACTTCGTATCCCTCAAATCAAAGACGGAGTGCTGGGATCTCAACAAAGTGGAAACAATTCCACCCCTAGATCCATAGGTCAAACCCCAGATGCCTGGTGCTCAACAACGAAGGACGCGAACAATGTGAGACCACCAACAATGTCTCACCCCTCTTAGCTTCCAAAGTCACCCGTTTTTAGTTGAAAAGAACAATATTATAGTTGATCCCTATTACTAAAACTTATTCAACCCTCTGTCATTTATCAAAAGACCTCGGAAGGAGATGAATGAGTAGAGGAGGAGGGGCCTATTAAGTCGGTTAATCTCCAACTTAAAAGAACGGACATAATATAAATTACAGATTTGTTTGCAGTGAATAAAGTGCAACAAGTAAGCTATAGTTTAAGCAATCAATAGAGTCAACCTGCGCTTTATTACTTATGGGAGGTGCCGGTACTTGATCTCTCGAGAATGAAATAAACTTGCTTTGGAGGAACTTGAAATATTTGTAGAAAATAAATGTGAGCTAATTAGATTTCCTAAATCCCCTGAGCCTCTCCACTTTGCATACCCTTGATCTGAGTTCCCTAAAGGGACATAATGGAGGGAAGAGGATACACTGAGAATTTAGGTTGTATATTCCTTTAAACAGTAAACTAAATGACAGAAAGTAAAGATCTAACTAAATGCTTTGTTCGAAAAATAAATACTTGAAAGGAAACTAATCTAAGGCAAAATACACTAACCTCACAACAGTCTCCCTAAAGGAGAAGGTGGGTAAATACATGGAAAATAAATTAGATCTACTTCCTACTTAGTCACAATATATTACAAATTACTTTGAAAGCTCTTAGAGAATACCCACGAGGAGACTCCCCTGGGGCTTACAAAATAATGGAAAAAAATGATGAGAAAAAATGAGGGTTTGAACCCCTTTTGAATTGGTTGAAAGTTGAGGTGTTTTTGGTATGATTTGGGTAGCACCTCCCCTTCACTTGTGTAAAACCTGATAAAAACCAGCAAGCAAAATCTTGCTGGAAAATGGCAGGAAGCTCAAACAAAACTAGTTAATATATTAGTACAAAAAACTAGAAACTAAGGAAAAAATCTGAGATAAAAATTGACTGAAAAATGAAGTTTAGAGGGATGCAAAATGCATATCCAGCCACCTATGACACAGTAAAAATAAGATTTATGACTTGAAATAGTAGATCTATGTGCTTGGCCTTGGAGACCCCCTTCAAACCCTTGGATCTGCAAAATTAGTGTGAGAAAATCTACAAAATACAAGCAAGAGATGAGTAACACAAACGGATCTACAAAGAAATTTGTAGATCTAAATTAAACTACTCATAAACAATAGTAAATAACCATTTACTTTTAAGTCCCCTTTGCAAAAAACTTTGCAAGGGGCATCTATGCATCTAAACAAATAACTACAACTCACAAATGGAAATATTTTACCTCAAGCTTGAAGAGAAGAGACCAAATACCAAATAAATAATGATCCTCCAAATATTTACTTTTATTAGGCCTAACTAGGGAAAGATTCAATACAATGAGAGCCTCATGGGATTTAGCAAAATATTGAGAGAATGTGAGAGAAGAAGAGAGGAGAATTTGACAGCATAACCTTAGCATGAGAATCACCCCAAATGAGGGAGAGGAGGCCTCATTGTATAGGAAAAATACAAGACCCAATGGTCAAAAAACCACTTGAGAAACCTCCTTGTATTAGGGCTCTAGTATTTCCCCTTTTAATTGAGCTTGCTCTCCTCCAATAAGAAACAAGGGCGCCTCCCTTGGTTGACTTACAATAATAATAATAAATGAACTTAGGGTTGGAAACTCCCCATTATAGTGAGGGTTTCGACTTTCAAAAAGTGCCAAAATTAATTAATCCTTGGACTTAGGTCTTGATTCACACTAGCGCCCCCTTCTTATGTGGGTTTCCACCTTGTGTGGACCCCCTTTAACTTAAATTTTGAATTTTCCTATGTAAACCTAGAAAAACCAAGATGAGTGCCCCACTTAAGAGACCCTCAATAAATTATTTTAGTCATGGGGGGGAGATTTTACTTAAAATAAAAAAATAGCTTTGCTTAGCCAACCCCCAAACTTAATTACCATGCCATTATTTAATTTTTTCCTTCAAAGTCAAATAATTTGATTTTTTCACTCTAGGAAAAAGACCTTGTCTTAACAAAAATTGGTCCAAATTCCTCACGCCTTGTCAGAATGACATGGGACTTGAACCTATGGTTAGGGGGTGTCATAGAATCTTCATTTGCATTCATAAACCCTATTAGAAAATGCCAAGGATCACAAAAATCAATTATTATATCAAAACTTAATTAATTAACCACCCAATGGTGAAGTAAATTAATTTTAAAAACTAAAAATAAAATCCTAACGAAATTCCACAAGACTACAAGATACGGCTAACATGGTCATGGAAAACAATGTGAAACCTTAGCCACTTCATGGGATCGATTATCAGAACGCCAATTCACCACTTTGGAGGATTGGTGAGTGAAAACCCCAACTAATTAAAATTGTTAAATAGAAAAATTAATTGGAAGGGGAAAAAACACTCAGTGAAGAGGACTTCCATGATAATAAATTCTATGGTGACATCCTTAGAGGAATGACCCATGTTGACACATAAAATTACATTAGTTATCCCACGTAGGGGAGCGAACATTTTGTGTACAAAGGGGAAAAAATGCCCTGCTCAGTGAAAAATCCTTAGGTTTTTCCAAGGTACAAACTGCACAACATGTACATCTGCAATGTACATTACGTTGCCCCCTAGTCAAAATAGGTGGGAAATGCATCCAGAATTCGGGAAGCAAAAAAAGCTAACGAGGAAGTCATACTGTTAATTACAATGGAGGAAATTGGGATTATAATTTATGGAGACAATTATGGTGGGGAATCGTGATATTGAAAAGTAGTGCACATCAATGAATATCATCCCCGATCATTAGTCTAACCCCATTGTATTTACTTGATATGAACACATGTCGAACACCAACATCAACACTACCATCCATTAGAAAATAGTTATGTTGATTTAGAAGAAAAAAAATCTCATTTTGATTTTGGCTCTCTTTACTTTACTAAAGAAACCGTAACATGCAGATCCTATTTATGGGACACATGGGCCAGAAAGTTTGAAATGGCTTCCCCCTAACTAGCGTGGTGTTATTTGGTCGAACTGACATTTGTAGGATTTACATTTGGTCAATTCTTAGGACCATAGTACTTTGGGTCGAGGATGATAAATATTGTTAGATGCCTCAATAATTTCTATCTAGAACTGGAAACCAAATTAGTGTTTGATGGTTAATTTGTAGGAGAACCCTTTAAATGAAATTTTAATTCAAATTATGCATTTTTTATTCAAACATCAAAAAAAAACCATCATTTTTATGACGGTCAAATGTTTAACCACACTTGTGGAACGTGCTAAGATCCCTTTAAAGAGATGTGATGGATTCAATTTTGATCCTTGATCGACAGTTGTTGAGACTCGATAAACCATCAAAGAATGTCACTTAAATGGCACAAGGAAAAAACAATAATGTATAAAATATTTTGTATTCTAGTCCCCTAAAGTAGTCGCTTAATTGACTGCTGGTTTATATTAAATCTCAACTCCCAAGGAAATCCCCCTTAGAGAGTCATTTATGGGTTTACGAGGAAATGAAAGTCAATCAATAAATCTAGCTACTTTATAGCATGTTCGGTACTAGCGTGTCCATCCTGAAACACTTAAGACCTTCGAAAAAGGGAACTACTTGCATATTGAGTTCATCATGAAGATTATAGATCTCATAAGATGTAATGATTTCAATGATGACATCCTTTTTTCTAAAGTAATTTTTATGATTGACACGATGTCTTCTCAAATTGTATATAGTATTCATAGTAATTAATTTCGACAGATCTTTTTTGAATTTGAAGTATTGGCTTAATTCATTATATGCTAGTTAAGTCACAAACATAGGATACCATATGGACAACGTTATCCACTTACACCTGTCTGGTTGGTCGACGCCTAGTAGTTGTGACAACGTTTTTCAATTGCAACAAGTGTTAATTTGTTATTCATCTTATACATTACATTTGTTAAGATCATTACGGCTAGAACTAAATCATACCATTAGTTAACCAAGCCTATTCTCATATGCATACTGACCATTTAAAATTTTAAACTCAAAGACTCCAAACACTTCTTCAATTGGCTAAGCAGTTATGAGACCAATTTAAAAAAAAAATAAACCCTTCATTTCTTTTTTCTTCAAATATTGATGTAGCCAATAGCCATAAAATTGACAATGGAATTATTATAACTTTGACAGCTCTATCATTTAGCAAAAAAGAAAAAAAATTCAAATAGCCATAAAAATGACAATGGCATTATTATAACTTTGATGACTCTATCATTTAGAAAAATCTTTTTTCTTCACATATTGATGTACCAAATCTAACTAGGCTAGTAGGGAAGATTAATGGCACAAAGACATGAGACTTGAGTTTCCATTCTAGCTCAAGTTTGACTAGGTTAGTAGAAGCTCTCTTCTAGTTTGCTATGTTATTTCTTTCTATTTCCATCCACATAAATTTCATCCATTATGTGTTTGCATTTTAAAAGCTGGCGAAAACAAAAATATTAGAGAATAACACCGAAGTCGTGTGGCCGCTATATATATATTCGAGAATAACAACAGAGTTGTGTGGTCATTGTATGAGGCGATGGGAACAAGAGATGCAGAGATGGTACAAAGGATTTTGGCCCCCAACTTGGACTAGCGCTTCCTCGACCTCTCCTATTGCCAACACTTTATGCTTCTACTCACTAGTTGCTACACACATACTAATTTTTCCTTCTCCCCCAACTCCATCAATGTGCTCGGCCACAACCTCGTGGTGGCAGAAGGTCACAGGGACTAGTCTGTGTACTAGGTTAGTGTATATACTTTGGAAATGTTGCAGGATGCACAGTCACTCAGTTTGAAGAGTACTTTAACACCTCCCTTCTCAAGTTCAAATCATCTTCGTATTCCACCTTAGCAGAGCAAGGGAAAAGGAAGAGGTATTCCCTGCCTTTGTGGGAGAGAGCCAGCTCATCGAATCCAACACTAATTCCATGCATGGCCTCATCTGCATTCTCTGACGATAACTATAAAACTTAGCACAATTCCTTGTCCTTGTGGTTGTCTACTTTGAATCTGAATTTGATTTTTTTTGGTCTTTGCTAACCTTGTGGCTTTAAATCTAAGCTTTTGAATTTCCTTCTAGGTGGGAAAATGTATTAAAATTAGAGTTATCCCATAATTATCACCCACTTTGCCATGGATCAGTAGAGAAACTGCCAAGCACATTTGTACCTGTTGAGGATTGGAAAATCCCAGGTATCGATAATAAGGATTCTGCCCAATAACCGCTCCCAATTAGTTCACTTATTGTTTGGTATGGGGAATCTATCTGGTTAATGGTCCGACAATCGTAGAGTTAAGTAACGGTTTAAATCTGTTTTACCTGTTGCTGCTCGGTCCACCATTTATGTGTATTTTCTTTTATGTTTTAGAATGATATGCAAGTGCCTGAATTTAAATGCAATTTGATTAGGAAGCAAAGGGTTCACAATGTGATGCATAAGTTCTTACCTCCCGTCTTATCTCCTTTGTTCCTGAATCACATAAAGCAAATGACAATTAAGCTAAGCATATCTAATACTAGGTAACCTATCCCCAGGGACAAAATTGTTATTTATGTGAGTATTGTACTGTATAATATGCATAAAGAATATTACAAGTGGCTGATATAATTCAAAACACATGAATAGAGTAGAAAGATAAACAGAGATATAGCTCAGTGTTGATTAAAACATTCATTACTCAATTTGTTGCATAAGATTCATCAAATAACATGAAATCATTCATAACATAGAATTAATTCACAAGTCAGAACGATCTCACAGGTTTGCAGAGTAAGTTGATACAAAAATAATTCTGCATTCAACCATCCACATAGCATGCATTTGAAACTTGAAAAACTCCTTCTCCAGGAAAAAGAAAATCAGTCCTTCTTTATTATAAAAATAAATAGTTCTTCTTACATAAATCCTTTCCTATAAGAGAGCATGGAAAAGTTGTTTGTCATTCGATTTTACCTATACTTATACATTTCCAAGTGACCTTCAACCTACCCACCCTTTTGGGCTTCCTTTACAATTCGGTTACAAAAAGGATTTGTCCTCTAGTGTACTTGCTAATTTAGACAAAAATACGAATATTACAAAATAGGTTCCCAGGTGTCAATAAGACAAAATACTTTATGTGCACTTGGTCAACTCATCAATAGACTATTTCCATGCTATAGAATCCGTAACTATTTCCTCAAAGTCTGATGGCTCCAAAAATCTGACAGTAACCTTGTGCTTGGTAGCCTAAGCCTTTATGTTATCCATTCTAGCTGGAAGTAATATGAGCTGATATTCCAACCGAAAATTGTTTACTGTTGCTTGAGCAATGACACTTTTTAGCACTTGGTTGTCCAAACTTTTGATTAGTTGTATGCCCAACTCATCTTTTTGCAATCTATCCTGCAATTGTTTCAAATGTTCTTCATGTGCAACAATTTCATCTAACCTTTTCTTTGTTTGGCACTTGTTGTGATTTGCAAGTGCCTTCTAAAAAAACTCCATGCAATGGTCCTTATTTTTCTTGATTTCTTCTGACAACCTCTCAGTAGCTTTATTACCAAAGCCTATCAATTCAAATTGAAGCTGCATTCTCTCCGAATATTTAACAGGTATATTTGCTGGGGTTTCCTTGGTTGTCTCTAACCATGCTAATATTCCTTGAATGATGTCCATGACATTTTGAGTCTTGTCTTTAAATTGAGAAGCTATGACTGAGACTTCTTCCAGTTGAGCTTCTACTTTCTTGACCTTCAAAACCTCTTTTGCGGTTTGGACCTGAATCTAATATATTTTTCTCTTGAGCATAAAATCATGTGTTGTCAAAGGTGTTAGGTCTGTTCTTTGTTCGTTAGCTACTTTCAACAATACCTCTAATGATCTCTTTTGAGCCTCTAGTGCCACCACTTGGGCTTCATATTGTCCTACCTTCTGCTCAGCTATAGAATTTTGTGTTTCCAAATTTGAAACTTTATTTTCCAACTCCTCTTTTTCTTTAATCAGGCTCATGTTGGCCCGCTTCAAAGTGTCCCATTCCTCTCCTAGAATTTAGTAATCTTGCTGCAAGCTTTCATAGTATGAGAGAGTATATTCACACCTTCTCTTAGATTCTCTACCGACTCTTTCCTCTTTCTTCAAAACTACTTTCATCTCAGCCATCGTTCCCTTGAACTTATCAAGGGTCTCTGTGAGTTTGTCAATATTGTAGGCATTTGCATATGCAGATGCGATGCCCATGGAAGCCATTTTATTTGGATTATCTTCAAAATTCTTCACCACTGTTCTCTCTGTGGCTATGGTGACTAGGGTCCTGTCTCTCCTTTTCAGAGTCTATTCTATTTTCCAAACGATTAAATTTGTCTTCGGATCAAAATGTACGTCCTCTAGATAGGCCACATCATATTCTTTGGATGGGGTAAATGGTAATAATCCCATATCCACTATGGGAAGATGGCCTCCTGTAAGTATAGTCTTTGAAGTAGATGGGGGGGGCTTTTAGGGTTACCTCAAGAAGGAATCTGCTCTTGGTATCCACCACCTAGATCTTCTTCATTTTTCTTACTTTGTTCCTCAGTGCAGTCTTCTAGGTCTTGTCCTTCTAGTTTTGGATTCAAAGCTTCTTGAGCTATGGCCTTTTCTAGCTCAACAATATTATCTTGGATGGCTTCTTCCTTCTTTCTCCTTTCTTCCATGGAAGCTTCTTATTCTTCTTCTTGTTGTTTTTCCTTAGCTAAGATATTCTTTGCTCCTGTTGCCAATCTGCGAGCACTCTCTTCCTTGGCCTTCTTTGCAACTTCTTCCTCTGGCTTGTTTGATTTTGGATTGTTGTTGTCGTGCTCCCCTTAACTCCAGAGGTAGTCCTTTTCAAACGCTTACTCAAAGAATCTATGCTATAAATATTATTGTATACTTGTTCTTCCTTATCTACATAGTCTCTATATTCGAAATTCACCTTATGAGTTGCCACCTTACCTTGGGAGTCATTTCGGTGAAAGCTCTTTTCCCCGAAATGGAAATTCTCCAGTTCCTTGATGAAATCTAGAGCTCCCTTAACCTTGGAAAACTTGTAGCTTCCCACATAGAATGGTATTGATGCGAAAACACCTTTTTTCAAATAAAACAAATAATTCCCAAATCCCTTTAGAAAAAACTTGTCTAACCGCTTCCTTGTGCACTATGTAATCAGTTGCGTATTTGGGCAGCAATAAGGGGGATTTGGTTCCCCCATACATTCTTAGATATGTACCTTCTTGGGAGCAGAAGTACTCCCCATATTCCCTGATGGATTCTAAAGCTCCCTCAGACAAGCAGGGACACTCTTCTAAGAAAATCAACAGATACAGGGGTCTCAAAAATTCTTCACATATCAACTGGTAATGGCTATGATACTTATGAGTCCCTAGTATCTAGTATGTTGTGTATATATGGGATTTTACCCCTTTCCAAATGTAGTTGATCTTCTCGAACTTGTGATGATAGAGTATGCAGTCTATTAGAAAAGAATACATGTAAAATTTTGATTTGCTTTGCTACAAGCCTTCCAGAGCTGCTCTGATGCATTTGGCCAATTTTCTAGTCATTATATATTCCCAATTAAAAATTCTTCCTTCCATGGCTACATAGTACATAATTGGGATCCAACCAAAATTATAAAATTTTCCATCAACTCTACCATAGAGTCTTCTCAACATCAGTGCTATTATTATGAAAGGAGTCCAAAGGTGAGCAGTCTCATACTCTACAAATTTTTTGTGTCGGAATTTCTTTCCCTCAGCCACCATCATCTTCACTGTGGCTTTATAATCAAGCTTTAGGCTTTTAACCCATTATGTTGTCACACTGGTGTCCTTTTCTGGTAAGCTATATGCTCTTGATATAAATGCAGGTGCAAAAGATGTGAATGCTTTATTCTCTACATCATCGTAATCATCCATGTGGTGTCGATTCTTAGCAAGATCCACCCAATGACTCCTGTACATGGGAGAATTTTAGGTCTAGTAGCCACTTTGGTGAGCCCAGAACGCATTATGTTTTCATACAAAACCAAGTCTACCAACCCTACCTCTGGGACCTTCTTTTCTTTTAGCATATGGAACATCTGATCCCACTTAAAATCGGGGTCGACTCCAGTTATGGCTTTCGTTTCTTCATAGATGATTTCTACCTTTTTCATGGGTGCAACTTCTTCCATTTCTAAATCTAAATCATCTTCAACAATATTGGGCTTCTTCTTCCCTTTCTTCGTCATGGTGTCTGAGGCGAGTAGTACCTGCAACAAAATAGAGCTGTTTTAGCGTTCTCGTCATAACTAAAAAATGTGTCTGAATGAAAGCATGAAAACAAAAATGAATAAGCATACGCTAACAAATCATAACCCTCATCCTATATTACTCTATCATCTCCATCCATTCGGGTAGGATGCACACGACATGGGTCAGGGTTACCGTTGACACAACAATCGCTGGACATGAACAAGATTCGCCCTTTTCACTTTTAGAAGGAAAACCCCAAACTCAGGAATAACCCCCTTACTGCAGGTGCAATAAAACTTCAATCTTACAGTGGCGATGCCTTAGGGTAAAATACCTAGACCCCCTATTCCTCGGTCGAAACAAATACACCCAAAACTTACAGCCTCTGCGTGAAGCAAGAAAAATGTGGCCTTCACCAATGCCCAATAGTGGGATATACACTAGTTTCATCCTGGCATGAAACTTGTCTCTCTGAAAATCCATCATTTACCTAAGAGACTGAGGGAAAAACACCTATGGATTCATTGATGATGCTTTGCAGCAGGTAGCGACTAGGGAAAACTAAAGATGGGAGGCAAACTCAAAGGAGATATATGGGTAAAAACTCTTTTTAACTGAGCAATAAAAAAATTAACCTATTCATGCATAGTCATATTGACGGTCTACGGCTCTGCGGCTCAATCCAAAAAACAAATTTAAAAGAAGAAACTAAAACCTACTTGGAAGGCCAGAGGCTCGACATGCGGATAAAAGCACTCAGAGATGAAGCACCATGCGAGCTCCACATATGATTTTTATACTAGCCGCACGAAGGCTCTAACGAGATTATCGCTCACCAACTCCTTACTCTCTCTGTATAAATAAAAATGGTAAAAACCTTTCAAATGGTGAATAAATATGTTGTCAAGTTAAAAACCTTTACACACATTCGTACGAGAAAAAAATCGTTGGCTCCAACACTTCAGGTTGGAGGACATAAGTTAATACGCGGACAGCCCCGAATCAACGACTCAAAAACTCAGTCACCCATAACTGTCAGCTCACACTTCGCAATTCACCCACTATATTTTTTGTGGCCCGGCGGCTGAAACCATATCGGTGGGAAGAATAGGATTCCAGCCACCGTAGCATCTCCAAGTTTAAACAACCTTTGCCATAGCGGGCCTTAAAATAATTGGGCCATTGGTAGGGAAATGCCTCTGCCATAGCAGCAGCACATCGGGAATGACTTTCGCAATGGAGGGTATAAAAAGAAATGGAGAACCACTTGCAACAGTCTCGCTAGCAATCTCTCCATTGCGGATGAGACCTTGGAAAACTACCGCCGTAGAAGCTTCAAAAGAGACTGAGATACTAAACGATAGATCACCCACCGTAGCAACTTACAACTGAAGAATAATCTGTCATAGTGGCTAACCAAACATGAAGTGTCCGCCATTGCGGCTCTTAGGGCAAGACGATAAGATGAAATATGAAGTCTGCTGCCATAGCGGGCATGACTTGAAAAGTCTTCAACCATAGCGGGGTAAAAAAACATCAAAAACTTTTTCGATACACAAATTTGGACTTACCCGCTGTAGCGGCTCGCAATTGAAAATCTACCCGATGGGGATGCTGGAAACAAAAAAGTGCACCCGCCGTAGTGGCTTGAAAATGAACGGTCATCCACCATAGCTGATTAGAAATAAGGAAACAACCGATACAGCGGCTCCAAGTTGGGAAACCATCTGTCGTTGCAGATCAAAAACCACTTTCTACCTTAGTGAAAATAAAAGAAACTTTGGAACTTTTCATGATTGACATAAATCATAAAGACTAGAAATCAAACTCAAAGTGCTTAAAAGGTAAACTAAGACCTTTCAAGGGGTCCGAAAAAATGTAAAATACACATTGTATCCAACCGACGATGTAAAATATGTTGTGATCCATGCCCAAAATCCATTAATATTTGTAGGGAAATATGTGCCACCTTATTCTTTTGTCTAGTCCTTTGTTTGTGCACCACCATTTATACCTTTTTATCTATTTATAAGATTGCAACTCTGCAAGCTCATGCAATAGATAGAGAGAGATGGCCATGGCTACCATCTATTATATACTACCACATAATAAGATATCTTTGGGTACTATGGCAGGAGAACCTCATTATTCATTCAGTCTTGAAGGTAGACTGTTGCTCACGCTGGGATTGTCTATGCTTTAATGGGCTATGAATCAATCACCACCATTCGTTACTTGATTTGGATTTGTTTATGGATATTGAATTGAAGATGTAGGTTGGGATGCTTCAATCGCTCCATGTGCTCCATAGGATTGTAAAAAAGTAAGAACACATTATCATATACCCCAAATTGTAATAGGTAGCATATGTAAGAAGTTGGAACAATCTAGTAGTATAAGCCACATGGATGGAAGAAACGAGCTATGGCTATTGATCTCAAGGAAATGTTGCACAAGATTCCTGGGCCTAATGCATCTAGATATTGATCTAAATATGATCCTACTATAACCTCCTACCCTTTCATTGGGTAAAATTGGTGATTCATATGTGCTATGCTAATTGGTAAGCCATCCTGTTGTCACCTAATACACACTTTAGAACATGGGCAAGTCTCCAATCCATTTTGTGTGTCCTTGGGGGAAAGTTAGAGATGGGGACCATTGTCACCACAATCTCCCAACCCCTTCGTTTATGCCAAATCCCAACAGATCCAAGGGGGGTATTCCCTATAGAAAGGTGATTTCCTAAGTTTATTGATGATTAGTTAAAGGGATCATTTTTATTAAGGTTATAAGGATAATACTTTACTCTATCCCAATGAAAAGCAACATGTAATGCAGATATTTATTTCAATGACAAGCAGATCCTTTAAGATAGAGAAATACTAGTGCATACTATGAATGGAGTGAAATAAATTATAGATTCACAAATCTACACATGAATTTAAGTCCCGATTCAATTTCATTCTAATGCTAATGCATTCATTTATACATTTCAGGCAGTGGTTGAGATTCCGACCAGCCTATTCATATTCCTACATGTAACTGTTCAGCTTCCTATTCTTTATTTACAATAATCCCTAACGGATTATATTCTAACAATCCCCCTCTTAATCTGAAGGAGTGTTCATAAGTCTGAGCATGTTTCTGAATCTTTCAAACTTTTCTCGTCCAAGCGCTTTGGTGAAGATGTCTGCAATTTGATCATTTGTGGAACAATGTTGAAGATGGACTGTCTTGGCCTCTACATGATGTCGAATCAAATGATACTTTGTGTTGATGTGTTTGGTTCGATCATGGAATCTAGGATTCTTAGCCATCTTGATTACAGAAGTATTGTCGATCAATAATGGTGTGGATTCCTCTTGTTTTTCTTGCAAATCTTCAAGTATCTTCCCGAGCCATACTATTTCTTTCGTTGCTTCAGCTGTAGCCACATATTCTGCTTCTGTTGTTGAATCTGCTGGAACTGACTATTTGCATGATCTCCATGAGACAGCTGCTGATCCAAGACTCATAGTGTATCCAGAAGTTGATACTCCTGTCTCCTTATCGCCATCAAAATCTGAGTCTAAGTACCCAATAAGTTTGAAGTCATCCACTTTAGAGTACTTGAGTCCAACATCTTGAGTCCCCTTCAAGTATCTTAGAACTATTTTTGCAGCTGACCAGTGTCCTTCACAAGGTTTATGCATGAACCTTGAAAGTATGCCAACAACATAAGAAATATCTGGTCTAGTTGTTGTAAGATAGATAAGGCTTCCTACAAGTTGTCGATACTTGGTCGCATCCTCAAATTATTTTCCTTCGCTTGATGTGAGCTTCATTTTCTGTTCCAATGGAGTATATATATGGTTGCATTCTGTCATGCAAAATTTGTTTAGTAGTTCTCCAACATATTTTTTCTGAGATAGGAAAATATACTTAGGATGCTGAGTGAATTCAATTCCTAAGTAATAGTGGAGATGTCCCATATCTTTCATTTCAAAGATCTTTTTCAAATATTTCTTTATGGATGCTATATAGCTCTCATTGTTCCCTATCATCAAAAGATCATCTACGTACACCACAAGATACAC
>LPNX010095000.1:61303-94496 GCA_001517045.1 Pseudotsuga menziesii
TTTATAAGATGAAAGAGAAGTCATTTCATTAATTCCAAGATTACAATGTGCAACAATACAAGAATTAGAAGATTTACTAGCATCTTGGTCATCTTTCTTCTGGTTATGTTTGTCTTTGATGGAGTCCCATGAAGCCCAACACTGATCTGATGTGTGCCCAGTCTTTCCACAACGCTTGCACTGCAACTCTAATCTTTTGCTGAAGTTGTTTATGCCCCCTCTGCCTTTGAAGTTTCTTCTTCCTCGTCTTCTCTTGCTGCAATCTCCCTTGGAAGGGTCTTTGATGTGGTTCTTTGCTTTCTGAACAAAGTCAAGGGATTCTTCAACATGCTCGCTTGATTTCTTGATATTTCTAGACCATTTTGGATATGTTTCTTTGCGAGTGAAGACATCACCAGCAATAGATGCTATAGATTGCATTTTTACAACTGTTAGTGTAATTTACAAAGAGAAATAGAAAAAAACCAATAACCTTGCAGGTCTACAATCTCTGCCAAGGTGAATACAATGCAAGCTTCAGGTGAGCATACACAAGCTTCTTCAATATACAAAATATATCAATCACGAGTAATATATCAGTCTCAGTATCACAATGCAATATATCAGTCTCAGTATTCATAATTATTGAATCTTGAGATCGGTCTTCAAGTAGGTCTTCAACAGGCTGTAGCAACACAGGCTCGCTTGATTTCTCAATGCGTAGGCAGCTCCACAGGTTTAGTCTCATATATCCAAAATACACCTTGCAGCATTTCAGGAAGTAGACAGGAGCAATATTAAAATACTTCTTACAGCCTTCAACGTAGCATAAGTATGATATACCAATCAACAATATTAAAATACTTCTTACAGCCTTCAACGCATATATCAGTCAGCATAAACGCAGCATACAAGAGTTTTTATACCACTTCTTACAACCTTCAACGCATATATCAGTCACATAAAACGCAGCATACAAGAGTTTTTATACCACGCAGCATGTTCATTCTCCTTTATTTTCAGGTGACTGACAGGTATAACACACAATTGAGGCAGTCTCCACACTATTACAACGTTCAACGCAGTCTTCATCAAGGCTGCAGTCTCCACACAGGTAGCAATCTCTTCACGCACAATATATGGTGGATATATATCAGTCTTCAATACATATACTAGTCTTCAACGCATATTAGGGTTTATGTATATATATATATATTTTTTTCTTGATTCCCTATGGTCACAGGCAATACATAAAAAATATGCAACTCATAGAGAGCAGCACAATACACTTAATATACTTCAAGAAATACACTGAATACCAAAGAATACACTTAATGTGACTGTAGAGAGTAGCACCATCCAAGATGCACTGAACGTCGTTCTCTTTCTATAGACAAGGCTTTTTATTTGGCACGCGCAGCTCCAGCGTTGGGTGATTCAACATACACGAGCTTCACACAGTCAAATATGGCATGAATCTTCACTGCACAATCTCTCCACATAGCTCTTCAAAGCAAGGTATACACACGGGCCTCCACGTTTAGGGTTCATGCAGGTGCACAGCTTCACGGTGCTTAGGCTTAAGGCTTCAACGTAGTCTCTTCTCATACGCAGTCTCCTCCACACAGCTCTTCAACCAAGCAGTCTTCAATCTCCTCCACGCAGCCAGCTCATTGCTAGTAATAGAGCTCTTGAGTTGGGCCGACCTCGAGGCCAGGAACTCGCTGGAGAAGGATCCTTCTCCACGCAAGTCGCAGCACATAAATTAGGGTTTTAGTACAGCAAATTATACAACGATCAGTCATTACATAGCTTCCATACAAGTTCTCAAATTGTGAACTGGAAATTTCCCATGAACTGGAGAGTAGCACCATGCTCTATGGGCTTTAAATAAAATTTTAAAGCAGATTTATGAGGAGACATGGTCACAAAATAAAATTTGAAAAGATACTATTGCAAACTCCATAGAGAGATTCAAGAATGAAACGTGTGATCTATACATTCAGAACTTTAGTTTCAAATAGACAGATTCTCAGTATTGAAGATACACACAACACCACATTGAAAGCACGCAACATGAAATGAGACAGTGACCAAGAGAATGTCTTGATATACAAGCTCGCAGTGAGATGAGAGGTCGTGACTCAGGTAACTCCACGTAGAATAATCACCAGACTTAGGGTTTCAGGTGGAGGCTCTTAGGTAAGAGAGGGAAATGGTTCGCTCAACGCACAACATGGTAATGAATACATTCAACAGAACTCTCAAACTTTCCTCACCAGAGATGGGACCATGCATGATAATGCATATGGCAGACTGGCGACTGGTAGGCAGCTCTGAAACGAATTGATAAAGGGAAAAATGGAGGTCTGGCAATGGACTCGCAAGCACACACCCTGCCAAGACTGAAATTTAACAGCAGGAGTTATGGCAGGCAGTGAACCAAGCTCTGATACCACTGTCAGGTAATAACTCCCGATTCAATTTCATTCTAATGCTAATGCATTCATTTATACATTCAGGCGGTGGTTGAGATTCCGACTAGCCTATTCATATTCCTACATGTAACTGTTCAGCTTCCTATTCTTTATTTACAATAATCCCTAACGTATTATATTCTAACAATCCACATTTCAAGTTATCTAAGCTAGACAAAAAGAACAATATGAACAAATGAACTTAAACAATACATACAATATTCCACAGCTACATGAAATGCTTCTAAACAAGTAAATGAATGGAGTAGCTATTAATAATTACCAAATAATGCTAAATAGGGAATCAAATGATGTAAAATAATTACAAGTTATTAACCAATAAACTTAAAGATGCCACCATATAAGATTTAAATGCTTAAACTATGAAAGTGCTTGCAAAACAAAGCCTTGAACATCAAGGAAAGTATTTGAAAGTTGCTTAGAAACATAAACCTTGAACAACAGGAAAACTTGAACTAAAAATAGTAAGAAAATGTTGGTGGGACATTTTGCAATGTCTGTTGGTTTAGTTTAGTAAATTTTATTAAGGTTTATCTCTTTGGTTATGTTTTTCAAACCGGTGGTGTGACTACCCCAACTTCATATCATTCAAATCAAAGAGGGAGTGTTGGGCTCTCAACAAAGTGTAAACAAGTCCACCCCTAGATAGATAGGCAAAACCCCAGGTGCTTAGTGCTCAACAAATAAGGACACGAACATTGTGAGACCCCCAATGGTTTCTCACCCCCCGTAGCTTCCAAAGTCACCCATTTTTAGTTTAAGAGAACAATAGTGAATTTGATGCCTATTACTAAAACTTATTCAACCCCGTTGTTTCTTAGAAGACCCCAGAGGGTGATGACCGAGTAGAGGAGGAGGGGCCAAATAAGTCGATTAATCTCCAACTTAAAAGCAAGTACAAAATGTAAATTACAGAATTTTTTGGAGTGAATAAAGTGCAGCAAGTAAGTTACAGTTTGAGCAATCAACAGAGTCAACCTGTGCTTTATCCCTTATGGGTGGTGTCGGTACTTGATCTCTAGACAATGAAATAAAATTTCTTTGTAGGAACTTAAAATATTTGTAGAAAAGAAATGTGAGCTAATTAGATTTCCTAAAGCCCCTGAGCCTCTCCACTTTTCATACCCTTGATCCGAGTTCCCTAAAGGGAGATAAAGGAGGGAAGATGATACATGGACAGTTTAGGTTGTATATTCCTTTAAATAGTAAACTAAATGACATGAAGTAACGATCTAACTAAATGCTTTGTTTGGAAAATAAATACTTGAAAGGAAACTAATCTAAGCAAAATACCCTAACCTCACAACAGTCTCCCTAAAGGATAATTTAATTAGATCTACTTGAAATAAAAGAAACAACTAGTGATCTACTTCCTACTTAGTCACAATAAATTACAAATTACTTTGAAATCTCTTGTATAATATCCATGTTGAGACTGGGCCTTGGCCTTACAAAATAATGGAAAAAATGATGAGAAAAGATGAGGGTTTGAACCCCTTTTGAACCGGTTGAAAGTTGAGGGGGTTTTGGTCCGATTTGGGCAGTGCCTCCCATTCACTTGTGTAAAACCTGCTAAAAACCAGCAAGAAAGAGCTTTCTAGAAAATGACAGGAAGCTCAAACAAAACTAGTTAATATGTTAGTACAAAAAACTAGAAACTAGGGAAAAAATATGAGATAACAATTGATTGAAAAATGAAGTTTAGGGGGATGCAAAATGCATTTCCAACCACTTAAAACAGTAAAAATCAGATTTATGACTTGAAATAGTAGATCTATGTGCTTGGCCTTTGAGGCCATCCTTCAAAGCCTTCAATCTGCAAAAATAATGTGAGAAAAGCTACAAAATACAAGCAAGAGATGAGTAACACAAATGGATCTACAAAGACCTTTGCAGATCTAAATTAAACTACTCATAAACAATAGCAAATGACCATTTAGTATTAAGTCCCTTTTGCAAAAACCTTTGCAAGGGGAATCTATGCATGTAGAAAAATAGCTAGAACTCACAAATGGAAATATTTTACCTGAAGCTTGAAGAGAAGAGACCAAACACCAAAGAATTCATGGATCCTCCAAAGATTTACTTTTATTAGGCCCAACTATGGCAAGATTCAATACAATGAGAGCCTCAAGGGCTTGAGCAAAATCTTGAGAGAATGTGAGAGAAGAAGAGGGGAGAATTTGACAACATAACCTTAGCATGAGAATCGCTCCAAATGAGGGAGACGAGGCCTCATTATATAGGAAAAATACAAGACCCTTGGGTCAAAAAACCACTCGAGAAACCTCCTTGTATTAGGGCTCTATTATTTCCCCTTTGCCTAGAGCATGATCTCCTCCAATAAGAAACAAGGGCGCCTCCCTTTGGTTGACTTATAATAATAATAAAAAGAAACTTAGGGTTGGCAACTCCCCATTATATTGAGGGTTTGGACTTTGCAAAAGTCCCAAAATTAATTAATCCTTGGACTTAGGCCTTGATTCACACTAGTTCCCCCTTCCTATGTGGGTTTCCACCTTGTGTGGACCTCCTTTAACTTAAATTTTGAATTTTCCTAACTAAACCTTGAAAAAACAAGAGGGGCACCCCACTTAAGAGAACCTCAGTAATTTATTTTAGCCATGGCGGAGGAGGTTTTGCTTAAAATTAAAAAAATGACTATGCCTATCCAATCCACAAACTTAATTTCCATGGCATTGTTTGATTTTTTCTTTCAACATCAAATAATTTGATTTTTTCACCCTAGGAAATTAAATTAATTCCTTATGAAAAAGACCTTGTCTTAACAAAAATTGGTCCAACTTCCTAACCCCTCATCAGAATGACATGTGACTTGAACCTATGGCTTAGGGGGTGTCATAGAATCTTCATTTGCATTCATAACGCCTATTATAAAATGACAAGGATCAAGAAAATAAATTATTACATCAAAACTTAATTAATTAACCACCCAATGGTGAAGTTAATTAATTAAAAAAATAAAAATAAAATCCTAACGAAATTCCGCAAGACTACAGGATACGGCTAGCATGGTCATGGACAACAGCTTGAAACATCATCCACTTCATGGGCTCAATTATTAGAACGCCAATTCACCACTTTGGAGGATTGGTGAGTGAGAAACCCAACTAATTAAAATTGTTAAATACCAAAAATAATTGAAAGGGGAAAAAACACTCGATGAAGAGGACTTCCCTGATAATAAAGTGCATTGTGACATCTTTAGAGGAATGAACCATGTTGACACATAAAATTACATTAGTTATCCCATGCAGGGGAGCGGACATTTCGTGTACAAAGGGGCAAAATTGCCGTGCTGAGTGAAAAATCCTTAGGTTTTTTCAAGGTACAAACTACACAACATGTATATCTGCAATGTACATGACATTGCCAGGTAGTCGAAATAGGTGGGAAACACATCGAGAATTCCAGAAGCAACATAAATGAATGAGGAAGTCATATCGTCCAGGACAATGGAGGAAATTGGGATTAGAATTTATGGAGACAATTATGGTGGGGAATTGTGATATTGAAAAGTATTGCACACCAATGAATATTGTCCCTTATCATCGGTCTAACCCCATTGTCTTTACTCGATATGAACACATGTCGAACTTCGACATCAACACTACCATCTATTAGAAAATAGTTATGTCAATTCAGAAGAAAAAAAAATTCATTTTGATTTTGGCTCTCTTTACTTTACTAAAGCAACTGTAACATGCATGTCCTATTTATGGGACACATGGGCCATAAATTTTCAAATGGCTTCCACCTAACTAACACGGTGTTATTCGGTCGGACTCACATTTGTAGGGTTTACATTTGGTCACTTCCTAAGACCATAGTACTTCGAGCCAAGGATGATAAATATGTTAGATGCCTCAATAAGTTTCTAGCTAGCACTGGAAACCAAATTTATGTTTGATGGGTAATTTGTAGGACAACCCTTTAAATGAAATTTTAATTTGAGTTATGCATTTTTTATTCAAATATCAAAAACAAAAATCATCATTTTTATGACTTTAAAATTTTTAAACACACTTTTGGAACATGTTAAGAGCTCTTTAAAGAGATGTGACGACTTCAATTTTGATCCCTGATCTGCAGTTGTTGAGACCCGATAAACCACCAAAGAAGATCACTTAAATGGCACAAGGAAAAGACAATAACGTATAAAATATTTTATATTCTGGTCCCCTGAAGCAGTGGCTTAATTGATTGTTGGGTTAGATTAGTTCTCAACTCCTGAGGAAAGCCCCCTTAGAGAGTCATTTATGGGTTTATGAGGAAATGACAGTCAATCAATAAATCTAGCTACTTTCTAACATGTCTGGTACTAGCGTGTCCATCCTGAAACACTTAAGTCTTTGAATCTAAATCTGAATTTGTTTTGTCTTTGCTGACCACGTGGCTTTTAATCTAAGCTTTTGAATTGCCTTCTAGGTGGGAAAATGTATTAAAATTAGAGTTATCCCATAATTCTAAAGATTGTGACGCCTTATTCTTCCGAGGAAAGGTAGATAGAAGCTTAGACACAGAGAGCTACTCAAGAGGTGTTTGGCAGCTAACTTAGACGCTTAGGAAAGTTACCCGACTTATTCATTGGATTATTCAGCCTCCATGTATTGACCGGTGGGTATGCGCTCCCGGGTATTATCCAGGGTATTAATTTTCGACTGGATGGCATGGAACTGAAGAACAAATAGTAGTCTCAAGTCTGGTGATCTCTTTAGGGTAAGCAATGGACTATACTTACTTTTTGTTAGTCCCTAACAAACCCAAGAAACACTCAACTCCATTGGACTTTAGCAACAGTATGCATCGTAGATTCACCCCCTTAGCCAATTCAGTGAGTAGAGCAAGGTTTGGGCCGAGGAGCTCCAGAATATTCAAGCAAATCTTGGAGAAGGTAAGTGAGTTGTTGCGTGTAGTTTTTAAGTCACCTCGTATACTTTTTAACTCACCTTGTAATATCTCCATGTTTCCTTGCAAATTCATATAGTTGTCTTTGAGCCATTTAAATCTATAGGCACTATGAGAGATTACTCAATTTTAGATCCGTTTCAGGATGAAAACATGAAGTTCGAAAACACTTTTGCTTGGTTTTTGATAAAAGAAATTGTAAAATTTCATGTTTTTCAACTTCAACCTCTTCAAACGGATATCTCCCTTAGAAATTTCACCTTGAAGTCAAAAAATAAGTTTCAGAGAATTAAATTAGCTGCGTACTCATATTAAAAAAAAAAAATCATAGTGGGGAAAATTTGAGGTCCAAGTTTTAAAGAATTGAATTAGCTGTGTACTCATATTAAAAAAAAAAATTATCGACATATAGTGGGGAAAATTTGATGTCCACCAACAACATATACTCTAAAATTTTAAGTATGAATAATGAGTGCCCTGTGTGCACCACATTTTTCTTAGAGATAGTTATTCATTTTAGGGAAACGAAATTTATACATATAATCTACACAGATTGACTATATTTTGAGTTTTTTCGGAATTGCACACGTTGGTGAGATTCAATTTTATTTTTAGTGTCACTCTTATTGGAAAAACTAAAAGTACCCTTTTGAAGATGATACGACAATTATGATATCTATGAAGATTTCAAATTTTTTTGGTGTCTTTGTTATGATATTGAATTTTCATTTCATGTGACTTTGAGAGTAATAAAATTCTTAAGGGATAAGGTTTATAAATTTTTTTATTAATAAATAGAAATTCAAATTTAAATGAAAAAATTATTATATCTTTGGAAAGTAGATTCAGAGATGAATCTATTGCTATCAAGTCCGAAAAATAATATTTAAAATTTGCACTGGTTTGGGCTTGCTGAAGTTGTAGGTTCGAGAAAGATGCCAGATATTTCGCAGGTTTTGTTGACCATGAACTCTCGGCTGAAAAAATAACTTCGAAACTCTCGGCCAAGCGTTTAGTTCGAACTCTCATCTGAGAGTTTTCAAACTCTCATCCGATTTTTTTTTAAAATACAACGCGGCTATTGGTTCAAACTCTCGGCCTATAGTTTTATTAAACTCTCGACCGAAAGTTTGAACTCTCAAACTCTCAGCCTAGAGTTTGAGGTTGGCTTTTTTTAGGGTCTCCATTTCCGCGGCCTCGTTTTTATTTCACTCGATTGTCATAAAATTGTTTCCCAACTTCGTGTTTTCACCGTTCACCTAGTATATAAGGGACATGATCATGTCAAAAGATGGTGCTATAGAACTGAGTACGCCGAGCGTGAGCTTGAGCTCAATTCATTTGGGAGTGACACAAAAACTAGAAAACATGAAAAAGCTTGACAAGTGCCAAAAATTCGATGTAAGAGGCTACAAGACCGTGGTATAGAACTGAGTACTACATTGGTCGAGCCCAAGCCTTCTGTTGTGCCACAAAAAGTAGAAAAAATGAGTAAGCTTGACAAGTGACACAAGAATTCATGCAAGAAGCTACAGGTTAATTACTGTGGTGGCAGGAGTTGTTGGCAATTGGAACCAAAACTATTAGCGGAATTTGCATAGAATTTGATTCACAAACATTTAATGTTTGTGAAGTAATGTTGGTTTTATTTTACCATTAGATTTTATTTTCATGTTTTCTAACCTTTCAAATTTTATTTCCAACTTCAACATACCATAAATATTGCTTTTATTTCCTTTTCCTCGGGAGAAGACCAAATAGCTTAATTGGTTCATAAAAAGGCAACTGGGTAGAGTTCATGAAAAAACATCTGGAAATAGACCAAAAACATGAAAAATGAATAAAGTTGAAAACTTAGACTATATTTTTAAAAATGATTTTGGTTTAATACAGATTAATGAAAACAAGCCGATTACAAGAATCCCTAGGGACTAATAATGCGGTTCTTGCTCTATGTAATCAACATCCTATGCTCCAAGAGCACGACTGTATATTACATTGCAGATTGCTTTATTTGTCTATTGTAATGATCATGAGTATAGATTCGTTTCAAGGTGTTAGTAGCATAGACACCAAATGAATCAGCATGATCCAGGAGCTCAAAAAGACACTGCAGAACTCAGAACTTGAGGTAAGGTCGGTTTAATGTAATTCCATTGGTATGCACATCTCGTTATTTTTACATGAATTATGGTTTCTAGTTATTGTTTTATGTTAGCTTGTATTCACCAATCCTTGAGTTAATGGGAAACTATAGAAGTCAAATCATAAAGAACTAGTTGATCCAAAATGATTGTTTCTTATAGTGGGAGAGGTTGCTAATGTTTATAGCTTCCTCCTCCATTAATGAAAATTCAACTTGACAATAATCAAACGAGGTGTCGACGATGGGAAAGTTGGGCTCAATGGACTATCGATCCATGACAGTCAAATCGATGTAGAATAGATTTCAAATCGATGTTACAACGCGACTTTCTGGGTTCTTGTCAATATATTTATGGGATTTAAAAATTGCATTTTAAATATTTTATTTGGTATATATATATATTTGTAAATTATTGTGGTATAATTTTAATTATATTAATATGATAAAAAAAAAAATTTAAATTTTTGGTTGCAATATTTTTATTTATTTATTGGGCTAGCTTTTGGTTTTAGAAACCACAACCTAAGGATATTTAAGTCATCAAAATTACCAGAAGATTGCATCTTGCTTGAGATGTTCCAACCTTTATCATGGTTAGATTTAGATATCACCTTTCAGTGGGTTTTGATCTCTAGCTACCTTACAAAACAAAACCCATTTTAATTGTTGGCTCATCCAAAACAAGACAATTTTCTCATTCATTTTAAATTTGGAGGTATTATGAAAATTCTCAATGTTATTATGATTCCAAATTCAAAAATGGAAAAGCAATTGGTATATATATATATATTGTTTAGAGAGACTGATTTTTAAAGAACGTTCATGAGAATCTATGATACACTATTATTATATTTTGAGTTGTCATCCTCTATCAAAAGGGGAAATTAAAATCTATATTATAGCTTTATCTTACTCTATCTTATTTTATGATACAATATTGTTAAAAAAATATTACTATATTTTTATAGTGTGCAAAGATGTAAAATAATAATAATAATAATAAATTTATTTAATGATTATAGATTTTAAAATTCTTTTATCATAAAAAAATGTTGTTAATATATTTACAATGATGACTCATAGAAGAGTTTGATAAATATAAAACTATGAATCCTAATGCAATTATAAATATAGAAGTAAAGCCAGTGGTTGTTTTAATTGTAAATAAATGTTATTTTTATTATGATTATTTTAAATGTAAAATAATAATTTTTTTAATAATATATATATATTTGGTGGAATTGGTAACTAGCTGGTTTCGTACTCTCGTGACATGGGGTCAATTTCGACTGCTTAACAACCACTACACCTTAACAAGTGCACAATTGCCAACTGGTCTACACCTCTAAGGTTTTTTCAATCATATATTTAATTTATAAAAGATTAAATATTAAGACTTAAAAAAATTAAAAAATAAATTATTATATAAACAAATGTTTCAATATTATATATATATAAATTTATACATATCAAAATAATATGTCAAACAAATTTTTTATTATATCTTAAATGTTAAAGAAGTATAAAATATTGTCACACATAATGTTAATAATAACTTGTTGTTTATCTAATACTAGATGAAAAATTATAATACAATCTGAGAGATTATTAGGATTTCTTAAGTACTCATCATTTAATTAAAATGTAAATATTTAATTTGTTATTCAAAATATGATTATTAAGATTTTTTAAGTATTCTTGATTTAATTAAAATGTAACTATTTAATTTGTTATTTAGAATAATTTGTTTATGTTTCTAACATATTTTAAACACGTTTTACAGCTTCAGTTGTACGAAGTTACATCTAATAAGTTCAAAAAGGTTTTGGTAGGTTAAGTTCAAATTTTCCTATGTTACTGTATAATCACATATTTTCAAAATTGGAAACAACTTTTACCACAAGAGTTAATGCAACGCATGTTCTGCAAATATTTAGCATAAGTATGAGAAAATTTAAATTTATATCAATGTTACATATTAATCAAACTTTTAATCTTTTATTTTGAATAAAATAAAAACACATTATTTCAAAAAAAACGAACATGATTTAAAAATCGTCAAGGCCTGTCCACAAATAGTATATACATTTTAACACATGACCTAGGAACCTTCACAACATGTCTCAAAAAGAAAGCCATAAAAGGGCTAACGAGTGAACAAAGAGTATATACATCTCAACAAATCAAAACAAGGACCGAGAAACCCTTGCAAATAGGTCACAATAAGATGCCTAAAAAAGGAATATCAAGACTCCAAAAGCATAGCCAAGATAGAATTGCCCAAAGGGGATGAACTATGAACACTACGTGAGCCAACATAAACCCAAGATTTCTACCCTATCATCCATGGTTTTTCAAAAAGCGGTTAAAGAGCCTAGGGGTACCACTCTGCCAGGTTCCAACTCTTCATAAACTAAGGAGTGAAATTGCAATAAAAGTTCCTCTATTGAGAGGGATTCTACGAGGCATTGCAGACAAGAGAAAAAAATATGTCAAAAAAATGAACCCGAAGTGAATGGAACTTCCTCTACCACCAAACCAGTTGTAGAACTTTAAAACTTGACATTCCAGATTTTCAGTTAATAATTACTTTTAAATCACTTCGAACATGTAGCTGACAAAACCCTTTTAGCATGAAAAAAATAGTAACAAACTCCAAAGAGATACTAACTGCTCAGCATTCTACCAAGTCTAAATTCACACTGAAAGAAGAAATTTACTTCACATTACACAAATGATTGAATTCACAATATGAATACCATCGACACACACAGAAGTGAGGAATTTCATTCCTATTAACAAAGCAATAACTTCTACAAGCATAATGATCTTAATCCTAATTCATTGTGGCCTAGTCAACATTTATTGGCCATCTCTTTCTTTTCTGGATCTCTCGAGTCCTTCTACACTACTGAAGGTTGAACCCCTTTTGTCTCTTAAAATTTACATTGTATGGAGAAAAGGAATACTCCAGCTCATCAAACATCTTCCTAAAAACCTATAACTGCCCTCCTACAACTATGTAATAGTTTCTAAAAATAGATTCCTACCCTATCCAAAATTAATGAGTCATGAACTGGCTGCTACACTCCAGCAGCTCAATTCTCAGACTCTCTCGAGTCACTCCTCAAACAGTTAGCCTAAATATTTTTGACTCATCACTTTTTAGAATCCTCTAAACTCTAAACCCTAACCCTAGTCGAGAAACTTTAGCATTTATACAAATATTTTACAAAGCACCTCTTCTTGGGTAATGGTAAAGACCCTAAGGTCTGACTTTCATTTCAAATTGTTTCATGGAGCATATGCTCCTACATCAGACTCCCAAGGTAGAAAAGATTATGACGTGCAGGTCATATGCATTCATTCTTCCTTCCACGTGGATCCCAAATCTTATTTTGTAACGCTCCATTTCCTTTTCTATCATCGGAACTCATTACCAGGATTCCACACTTTTTTTCTGCAATCTGCCATTACATCTACTTGTAACATCCTCCAGTTAATGAATTTAAGGTCATATGCATTCATTCTTCCTTCCACGTGGATCCCAAATCTTATTTTGTAACGCTCCATTTCCTTTTCTACCATCGCAACTCATTACCAGGATTCCACACTTTTTTTCTGCAATCTACCATTACATCTACTTGTAACATCCTCCAGTTAATGAATTTAAACAATTTAAACAATTGACCTTCTTCCTATGTCCTATGCACATTCTCTTGGAATGATTCAGCATAAGTTTCTACAGCTCTTCCATCTCATTATCCAGTTCACTTTCCAATTTCCAAACATCACTCCATTGTGACTGGATCTGCACTTTGGTATGAGTATTATAACTCTTGTCCCAATATCATTTATCATGCTTCTTCTCATAAATAAACGAGGCATAATAATGTCTTCGCCACTGACAATCTTTAGAAATTATATTTTCTATTTTCATTTCAACTCCTCCTTCAATTTCAACAATCTTATGTTGCTTGAAAACTCTCACCTTTCCCACTTCAACCATAATTTGAGATTTCAAATGACATTTCTCAACTTCTCTTTCCTTATTTCCCTTCAAGACAACCTTCAATTTAACAACTCTATATTGTAACAACATAACTCCATCTTCATTATGACACATCAGGGCCTCATTCCTCTTCACTTTAGTCTTGTCTTCAAAGACAATTTTCTGTTTTAAATTCACTTCACACTTTTCTGTGCCTGCACATAGATTTTCATCATAATTATCTCAATCATCAAGCACCAATGCTTCACTCAATTTTCTCTGTATACTAACATCCTTGACAACTTGGTTTCCACACTTGTCACCCAAGTCAACCTCTTCAATCCTATTCAGTTCTTGATTTACAGTCTGAATATACACTCTTTGTTTCTCTAGTCTCCTTTTTACAACACTTAACTCATGGCATAAGATTGCCATCTCATCTGGAATTTCTCCCAAGAATTCAACATAGTCCTCATTATCTTCATTTTCTGCAATAACTATCAACAATCCTTCTTTATTCTGACTGTATTCAAGACTAACAGTCCTCAATGACCGTCTATCCTCCATAGAGTCTTCTATGTCAACAATCAATAACTGTTCTTCCTTGGCATCATCCTTCAATGTCTGTTCAAAATATGCAAAATCTCCCACAACGGTATTTAGTAACTATTCTTCCTCCTCCTTCACAAGATTCTATGAATCTCCTTTCATCTCTTGAAAAGTAAGAATTTTGCTTTTCTTTTCTTTTGTGACAATGTTAGACAGTTTCCTTTATTCAGTGTACCCTGCATTCATACACAAATAATTAGAATTAAAACCATGAGACTCTAAAGTCTCTTTGAATGATTCCATCATCCATTCTCCTAGCTGGCTTTCACTGCCATACTACTCAATAAGTTTCTCCTTGAATTTTATATCAGCTTCTTCAGTTTTCCTAATAAAAATCCCTGATTCCTATTCACATGAATGGATTTCTTCCTGCTTTATCAACCTCTGTTCAAGCTCAGCTTTCTTGAGCTCCTTATTCTTCTTCCAAACCAATAACTATTGTCTTTTCTTCTGCTACAATGCATGCCATTGCAGTTTCTTTTTTTTCATCATCCATCCAATATATTGGCCTTCATTACTGTCTTGAATCAACTTCATTATCTTACTTATCCCTTCCTTGATCTCAACAACTTCCTTGTCAAACTCCTTTTGACTTACCCTTTGGATTCCTTTCAATGGAACATATTCCCTTATTCGACTATAATTATTTTCTTGATTCTTCATATGACTATGGATAGTCACCTTCTTTTATGGTTCCAAGATAGTGTCAAACAACTTCCTTCCATCTCTCATGTATGAGCAACCTGCATGACCATAATCAATAAATTTTTCCTCTACTTGTGTGACAGTCTTAAATGTTTGTCTACTTTCCTTTGAGTTTGTACAACCTACAAAGATACACCAATCATTAGTTTTAAAATCATATGGATTTATAGCCTCTTTTGTTGTCCCAAACATCAGATCTCTCAACTGTATTTCATCCTCCAAAGGGTCTATGAAACCATTTACTAGTCTCATATCTTCATCATCATTCCTCACATTAAAGCTCTACTCAGGTTTACTTAAGTAACCTTCTTCTCCAACATATATCTCATGCTGCAACTCAGTTCTTCTGAGTTCTTCCTTTAACTGAACACTTGTCTCGTGTTTCATCCTACTCAACAACCAACTCCACTTGATTCTTGTCTTCTAAAGAACCCAACCATATCTTTGATTTTCCATATTCCTCTGTATGGATTCTCTCATCATTTCTAGTTGTACTTTAATCTCAGCTAGTTCTCTATTGAATTCATCAAGTTACTTGATCTTTTATTATCTCTCTTAAAAGCTTTACTATGACTATAAGTAATCATAGTATTCTTTCCTTCATAAACTCGTCTTTGCTCAGTATAAGCTGCAAACAAACCAACTTCACAAGATGATTATGTGAAATTATTCTCAGATACCTTACTAATATTTTCCATGCTTATTCTTCCACGACATCTCTGCTAATTTCTTTCTTCTAAATGTGACTTCTCTCTAAACCCTTTAGATAACCATCAGTGTTCATATACTCTTCTTTCCTTTGTGGAACCATCCTAATCCACTTGTGAGTTGCAACAAGCCTCTTCTATCTCTATAACAAGTCCGCTACTTGTCACTAGTACCAAATCATCTTCTCGATGACTTTTATTCTCCTTGGTTCAACACATAGAACCTCCTCTTGATCACTCTTGCTCTTCAGCTTTGAAAGATGCTAGGTTGTTGCTTCTCCAATTGCTCACCTCGCTTGGAGAACTACAATCATCCTCCCTTCTTCAACAATTGACTATACTATTTGGGTTTAGTCACAAACCTCTTTACTCTACTTCTACCTCTAAGGATTCCTTTATGCCTTATGCACTCAACTTACTCATAATTTCTCCCAACCTTCAGTTAGGTAGATTCATTGCCACCTTCCTTTCCTTCTTACTATTGCTTGCAATCAACTAATCTCTTCATAATATAACTGATAAATAACAAAAAACATTACCTCTTGCCAATGTATGCTCCAGGATATGTCAATGCTGCAATTTTTCCTTCACCATTCTCTCAACCAAGAACACTTCCTTTGAGGTTGATTCCTTCAACAAAATCTTTCTTGTCTTTCTCCCAAGGTAGAAAATCTTTCCAAAAACACTTTAGAGTCTTTCTCAATCACACACCAACCCTACAATCAACAATTGATTGTATAACCAAATACACAACTTAAAAGCACATTACCTCAAGCAACTCTCCAACTTTGCAATGCTGGAATTTTTGAACCCTTTCTTATCTAAGATTTCTTGAACTTCTTGTGAGCTACAATCTCAACCTTTGTAGTGAACATGCCTTTTTCTTCCACCTTGCTACTAATACCTTACCAAAAATCCTTCCCGAGCTTGGTCTCTTGGTATCCACTTGTTCTTCCCTCTCAGAACCACTTGAGTATTTAACACTCCTTCTTCAGGCTTCCCTTCTTGCAGTCACCTTCCTAAGAGAACCTCACCATTCTCACTTCTTTCCTAATCTCAAATTGGAAATATTTTCAGCATCGACTTACTATGGACTCCTTCTATCTCACTTTATTCAACTAATATCTCCCTTATCAACACATTACAATGTTAGATTGTAATCTTCTCTCAATTGTCACTTTAAGTAAACAAACACATCTTTATCAAGATTTTAAAAACAAAAGCCAATAACACTTACTAATTGGCCTTTTGGTCTCCAGAACTCCTATTGTAGCCTCTACAAGCCAATTCTTGTCTTCTTTACATGTCGTTATAGGTCTTCTGTCTATCTTTAATTAAATTGGTTCTATTTCTCCTCAATGTAGAAACCATACTATGCACTATACCTTCAGAGTTGCATATACCAAAAACATTTACAATTCTTCAACAACCTTATACAACTCTGCATCTTTGGTCATAATTATCTTCAAGTCATCAAATATTCCAAATATGATCCTACTGTAGTTCCACTCTACCAAGTTTTAACTCACTTAACTTGGCATTACTGCCACTTCCCTGTACCTCCAAAGAATGAACCTCGCTCTGATACAAAAATTGGTGCAAGGGACAACTCCCTTTCTCGAGGATCATGCAAATACAATCAACAAAACAATCAAGCTTTCATTTTTTTAAACTCTTCAGTGCAACAACACACACAGAGGTGCTTCTTGCACAAGTTAGAAGACTAACTCTAGACTTGGCACTTGTGCTAGCTTTAGCGAACTCTTGCTATGTGTTAGCACCATTTTTTGAGCTAAGTAATTAGTAAGGGATATGGCCATTTCAAGGAGGAATAAGGTTTGTAAATTTTCATATCATATGACCTTAAAGATTGTTGATGAGGGTCTGCAGGTGTTTAAAGGGACAATTCTAGATTAAGAATGCCAAATACTTAAAGAAATTATGATTTTTGACCTTGAAATGCATATAAATGAATAAATACACTCCTAGTTGAATGATGATAGGAAATGGATGGCTTAGATGTGCAATGCACAAGATCAAAGGCCAAAAATTATTTCCTCCAATGAAAAATCAGGAACATAAAGGAGAAAAAGCAAGTTTCGGAAGTGAAAAGTGATAAAACCTGACTTTTGCTTTCCGCATTTCAAGATATACAGTTGAAAGGAGTGTCCGCCTTAGATCAATGGTCCAACAGAAGGGCAGAGGAAGAAAAGACAAAACGTTTGTTTAAGAAAGTTGGAATCCTAATTTCCTCCTTCTGTAGTCCGAGATTCGACGGCTCAGAGCGTTTCCGCCAAAGATCAATGTCTCGGGAAAGAACAAAAGGGTGGAGATCGAAAAGAGGAAATATCAATATTTTGGTTAGGAAAAGTTGAAAGTCCGCTTTCTGCAATACGCTTTCCGCTAAAGGTGGAAGCGAAAAGGTAGAAGCGGAAAAGGAAGAAATTCAGTCACGAAAGTTGGAAAATTAGTCGCGAAACTTGCAAAAGGTGGAGGTAGAAAAGTGAAAAACACAAGAATTTGGTCGTAAAGGTTAAAATTTTTGCTTTGTACTAGATCGAAAATCTGGAGGTTTCTTGTAGATGATCAATGGTATGAAAAGAAGGAAAAGGTCAGAAGGTGGAAATATGAAGTTTTGGTTATGAAAATTTAGGATCCCACCTTCCTTTTTTTACAGCCTGCATCTTTACCTCAAAGTAACGGATCGGATAATGTCTGCCTGAGATCGATGGTGCGAAAAAGGGGAACATGTGCATGTGTTAAGTCGACTTCCAAATAAGAAAAAATTGGTACAAGGTGCAGGTTTCAACGGTCCAGATCACTCCTTGTCTCAGATCAATGGCAGATATTGATTCCGCTGATCTAACATGCTCATGGAAATTAACTTTTCAAATTCACAGAATTGCTTAAAGGTCAGCAAGTTTTAACGGAGGAGATCTAATCAAGGATAGATCTACGAAGGAGGTTGATTTCACGGATTCAACATATGAGGAAAAACAAACTTTTGAAATCAGCAAAATTGCATACAAGGTGCAGTTCTCGATGGCTAGGATCACCGCTCAATCCAGATCTACGGTGGGTGTGCATTCCGTAGCCAAACATACACGAGAGATGAAATAGTTTGGTGATGTGAAATATTGTAGACCCCCTATTACACCGAAACCTCATCACCATCATGTTATGAGATAGGTATTCCCTTGTCTGCTCCAATACGTCAAAGTTTTCCCTAGAGAAATGATAGGCAAAAAAATCCCCTTACAATTTTTCCTTGTTTTGAGCTGGTAATGCTCCTCTTCCATTGAAAAAAAGAATTAACCAAGTGGTTATAGGGCAGCACCTCTTATGATACATGAGAAAAGAGAGGTGCCATCGCTTCTAGCCCTACTGTAAGAAGCGTTACCCCCTTACACCACCTGTTTTCTTCATTGGAGGAGCGGTGCTCAAGTTTTCAAGGGAAAAAGAGAAGCTTCGATAGGCTTCTTGAAGCTGAAATCCATGGAGCCTCATCCCTAGGACCAACTCAAGCTCGAGATCCTCCCTTTAAGGATCTTATCTCCATCTCACCCATTATATCCTCAATCATACCTATCCTCCCATGCCTTTAAATACCGACTCACCCCCCATGGGCAGGAGGAGGAAGAATTGTGTTGCATACCCAAACTTTGTCAAAATCATTCTTGAGTCTTTGGAGACAAGGTGAAGTTAGAGGCAAGGAGCCATTGGAAGGAAATATAAACACAAAGGCATGAAGGTTGTAGTCTCTCCAGTCATTTCTAATAATAAATGTCTTTTCTTTCCCATATTTACTATTTCATGTGTTTATATTGCTTGATTCCTTGGTCACAAGCATAGACCTAGTTGATTATATTGTATGCTATCATGTTTCTCTTATTGTTTTCCATCTTTTACAAGTTCTTTTGTGGGGATAGCAAGGACAACCTTTGAGAGAAGTATCATGGTATTTCATTCAACTGATTAACCGGATCTAGGGGAAGTTTAACATTTGGTGTTTGTGTTTTGTTCTAGACCTAAACCATTCAGATCTAGGGAACCAACTCTTGTCCGTAGGAGGTGTGTATTTCTGGCTAACACCCCACACTTTGAACGGTTCATATTTCTCATAGACCGGGATCTATGGTTGAGATTTACTTCGCAGGGGAAAGAAGCAAGGAATATTGAAGCTATTGCAGGCCATTGGGGAGGTTCTGACTGTTATTTTCCGCAAGCGAGCCTGAGTCCCTGCTGTTACATTTTCCTAATTGATCCACTGTGCATGTTCTAGCATGCTTTCTCATTTTTTTTTTGTGATCATGGAAAATCTGCCAGATAAGCATTTGTTAGGATTCTGATTTCCATGACTGTAACCAATTTTGGATTTATTTCGAGGTTGGTCTCGAGAGCCTGTGATACTATAAATATGCCCTCAATGGAGGAAGACGAGGTTATAACCCGTGAGGTTCAAGGTTTTGTATTTTGAGATCTTCCCTTAGTAATGTATTGCAGAGTTGAATGCTGACATGTTGCTACAAAGATTCATGTGTATGTCATATTTATAGTCTGTAGTTTCCTTTCTTTATGTGCATGTCTTCCTGTTAATCTTTCCATTATGTTTTGTTTCTTATCTGGAACGAGTGTCTAATAACTCATAATTCATACATGTTATGCTCTGAATATTTTTTTCAGATATCCACCAATCCTTCCAACCAAATTTAATTGCATAATTCATCATTTCGGTGCTCTGTTATAATGGACTGTCATTCTTTCTTCTTTATCACGAGACCAACAACAATTTGACTGTAATCTAGTGCTACCTTTCCTTTGTAAATTTTCACCTGCAAACTATTCTATGATTCATGAATATTTGTGACTCCATATCCCAATGTATGATTGCTTTGCTTTAACCACCAACACATCCGAATTTTATTTCGTTTGTGTATCTGGCCTTGATAAAAATTTATGAGAGATCCCTCTCTACAAAGGAATAGGCCAACTTCCTTTCTTAAAGTGGTTTCGCTGTTACCTTGGGATTCACACTCCACAACCTAGGGTGCAATTCTAAGTGCTAACAATATGTTTGGAAACCATTGGAATAAGTCCTCATCACCGAGTCATATGGAAAATTTTCCATCCCTGGCGTTAATTCCATCGCTTAGACAAATGGTTTTATGAAACAATTATTATGAGCAATATCAAATAGAAACCAGACATGTAACCTTCAATTAAAACTATTGGTTTCCCATCTGCTTTCCTTAAGGAAATTAACCTTCATATTGCTTCCTCAACTATGAGACCTCCACCATCGATCTATACTTGTTTCATCTTCACTGTTCAATCTATTTTCTTCATCGCCTGCTCTCTGTTCTTTGATTTCCTCTAGTTTCTTTTTAAGGAAATTGATCATTTCGTTCTGCGATTCCTTAATCCTCTACTTCTAAAGCTTCCAACGCTGCCTCACCTCCATCGACAGTAGCCATCGAATCTCCATTATTAATCTTGTCTTCATCAATACATATTTGGTCTCTGCAATCACATTTTGACTCTCATGAATTAAATTTATGTTCTCAATTCTATTGGAATTTTGGTTCCATAACAAGTCTAAAACTTACTTACAAGTTTCTACCTCACCTGAGCCCAATCGTATTCCCTATACTTCTTCACATATAATTATGGTTTTATACATTTAAAGAATATAAACTTCACTCATTAGAAACATATTGAAACCCCAACATAAACACAGGCTATACCTAACTACTCAACATTCTACCAAGTCTAAATTCACACAGAAAGAAGAACTTCACTTCACATTACACAAATGATTGAATTCACAATATGAATACCATCGACACACACATAAGTGAGGAATTTCCTTTCTATTAACAAAGCAATAACTTCTACAAGCATAATGATCTTAATCCTAATTCACTGTGTCCTGGTCAACATTTCTTGGCCATGTCTTTCTTTTCTGGACCTCTCGAGTCCTTCTACTATAACATACCAAATAAAATAATATGTAAATAAAATAATAAATTAGATTGTGTAATTAATTATTTAATATTGTATATGCTAAATGAAACAACGACATGAGAAGAGTTGTAGCTCTTCACTATTATGTACTATATATGAAGAGATACTATGTATTCATGTCATCAATCAAAATTTATCAAAAATATATGTTTATAACTAATATCCAACATGTAAGGTTTTAACCTTACAAGTGGTATAAACATGGTTTTATCGTTAACATGTGGTCAAGGAAGCTCCTGGGAGAGAAGAGAGAAGAAGAAAAAAAAAGTGTAAAACATCACATTGTTTTAAAGAAAACCATATGTGGTTTAGAAAAGTAAAAAGTAAAGAAAAATAAGGTAAAAAAAATGTTAAAGAAGAAAAGAATAACGATTATATCTAACAATAATAATAATATTGTTACTTTAAAATAATAATAATAATAATTATTATTATTATATAAATAAATAAAGAACTATATATAGAAAATTATATATAGTTAGCAACAATAATTAATTTTTTTTGTAAGTTGGATGCTATTCTATTAAAAAAAGAAAATAGTGGTACATAAGAAGTTACAGAATAGAGACGCAGACCCGCTCATAAGAAGCAGACATAGATGTTCAATGAGGAGCCGGACCCTCCCTCCAGGAGGGAAAACATATCCACAAAACCATAACCCTCTATACAAAAGAGAAAACAGGCCAAAAACGAGAGACATATACAAAAGACACATAGGTTCCTAGAAGGACCAGACTAGCAGAATCTGATTTTGTGTAGTAACATGCATTCCAAAAATGACATGAAACCATGACAAAACCTGAGTATGGCTTACAGAGCTACCTACAACCCGAAAAAGACAAGAAACCATAATAGAACTTGATTTTGGTTTGTAGTAGGGTTCCTCCACAATGGGGAAACCAAATCCTGTGGATGTTGCCTGTGCTGGCTCGTTTGGTGAGTCTGCTGGATCATCACTGGAAGAATACATGACCTCATCACTGATGGAGTCGTCCACAACATTGCTACCTGCAGGGGGCTGCTTTGTTGGGAGAGGGGCATTCGTTTTGGCCGAGATAGGGTTGGGGGTGAATTTGCCTGCCAGGAGGGTGGAAGCGCGGCTCTACGGTGGAGGAATGGGGGTGGGAGGAGGGGCAGAGTTGGAGGCTAGAGAAATAGTGGAGAAAACAGGAGCAGGCAGTGGGGGTGGAGCAACTGGATGAGCCAATGGCGGGAGAGGAGCAGGAGGGACATGATCCAAAGGCTGGGAGTGAAAATGGAGGATGAGGTGGATGAGCAGATTCTTTAAGACCCAATATTTTCTCCTCCATTCCAGGGTTCATCCAATAGTGTTGACAGCTCCGGATAATTCGTCCTCCTAGTGATTTACCATTATCCGAACCTCTTCAGGAATTTTTAGTTCAAAACCTTCCCCAATGACCTGTACTGAGAGCGGAATTTGGTGCTCCTCCTGAGCACCTCTACCCTGACGACCACGACGTGGGATGTCATGTTTCCTCCTACACATGGAGAAATGGTGAAGGAAACTGAAAAAACTAGAGCCAAGAGCACAATTGCAGAGGGTGGTGAAGGTCAAGAGCCTCATAGGATAGAGATGTTGGAGTAAGTGATCTGATAGGAGGCGAAGCGAAGGAATATAATGGCAGGCACGTCAACCCATGCAGTAGGCTAGCAAGTTAATGTAGCCTTGTGTCACGTTGATGGCTGAGTCCCATCGACGTAGCTAAAGCTGGCCATGTCGTGGGCTGAAATAAAGGCCCCCAACCATGTGATGTAGGCAGAGTGACATCATACGGGAGAAGGGATGGCCCTGTCAGCCTCCCCCATGTCATTGTTAATGTGGCACACACCCACATCTGGGTTAGCAACAATAATTATTAATTAACTATTAATAATTATTATTATTTTTCCAAAATAAAAAATATACATTCTTGAAAATTTTCACAAACTAGAATCAGTATGTTTACAACATTCAATGAAATCATGTATGGCCAGTAGTCGAGAATAATTATTGAGGCCAAAATCGAAGAAATTGAAAAGAGATGCCTTAAGGGAGAGGAAACGTACACAAAATTTAAAATGATTGTATTGGAAATAAAAGAAGAACTAGCGAGGAAAAAAAGAAAGGAATAAATTGTAGCAAGATCAGACCCTGAAGAGTTTATTTCTCAAAGCGAGCCAATGTTGAGAGAAAAGGATGAAGAAGCCTATGAAGAAGAAGTGGTTATGGTCTCCAAAGTCTCAAGTAAAAAAGAGAAAGAAATTGATACTGCACCTACAATAAAATAAGTGATTACGGCCCCTAAGTTTTCAAATAAAGAAGAGCACGAAAATTCTATGATACCTATGATAGAAGAAGCGATTATGCCCCCTAAATTCTCAAATAAAGAAGAGAAGGAAACGGATACTACACGTAGGAAAGAAGAAGAGATTATGAACCTTGAATTTTCAAGGAAAGAAGGGGAGGAAACTGTTGCTGTAATTGTAACTTCGGAATGTATTCACTTGTATTTCTTATCTATTGTAACCCGATGTTCATTCTGGGATGTATTTTAATGTACTTGAGTCATGTCATACCCCGATGTTTATTCCAGGAAGTTTCTATAATGAGAAAGTCATGTCAAGTCATTATAGGTAACACTCCTATTGGTCAAGGGTTAAAGTCCCCATAGTTGTGGGGCCCTTGGGTTATTAGACTATCCTAGTGAGGTTGACCCTAGGTGAGTCATTGTAAGTTGGGGCAATAGTCCCCACCATTGTGTTACCCTTCTATTGTTCGGAGGAGGCAAAGTCCCCACAAGTGGTGGGGCACTAGGTTTATTAGACACTCCTAGAGATGTCAGCTATAGTAAGTAATTGTTAAGTGAGGACGACATGTTGGAGTGGGTTCCAAGTGAATGGAGGAATATAAATAGAGAGTGAGAGCCTCTCTATTTATCATACTTATACACACACACTCACTCATTAGGGCGCATGAGTGAGAGAGGAGAAGCTCTCTTAGTGTGAGAGAGAGAGACTGTTGTTGGGTTCCAAGTGAATAGAAGAATATAAATAGAGAGTGAGAGCTCTCTATTTATCATACTTATACACACACACACACACACACACACACACTCATTAGGGCGCATGAGTGAGAGAGGAGAATCTCTGTCAGTGAGAGAGAGAGAGAGTGCTGCTGTCGGGAGATCATCTTACTATTTTCGGGTTTTACTTTTGGTATTGATTCTATCTCTGAGGAAGTTATGGGGTTTTATCCTTTATGGTTTCCCTGAGGAAAATTATTTGTGTCTCTTTTCTCTTGTGTTGTGCTTATGTTTTATTGTTGTGCATGTTATTCTCTCAGTTAAAGATCCTAAGATCATAATGGTAGCTTATATGATAAAAATATAACACGGTATCAGAGCTAACCTGAGAAGAAGACATTGTGGAGCTACAAAAGCTAGGGATTCTTACTTTTTGGGTCTCTCTCTACAATCCATCAGCAAAATTATGCTAGTCTGACTCTCCATTGAAGGGCACATCTTTCTATCGAAGCGAAATTTGTTTTCCAGCATTTTCAGTTTTCGATGCGAAAATTAGGGCTTTCTACAAAAGATGAATTTTTGAGTGAGCCTGGCATAGGATTGTTCTCCGCATCAAAATTGAAGTTTAGAGACCTGGATTAAGAAATTTGGTTGGGTGAAACTCCAGGAAATTCAAACCCTAGTTTGACCTCGAGCTAGAAAAACCCTAAATACTAAAAATGATAAGTTTTGGTACTTTTGCTATATTCCAATATTGGCGAAGGGTCAAGAGCCGAAAATTGTAGGGATTGTAGATACAATCTTGATGAAAACTATGTCCAAAATATAGCCCCCTATTCAATATATTCTGGGAGATATGATCCCTCCAAGTTAGGGTTCTAGCCTCTTCCAGAATTCAACCATAAACAAAACACCTGGGGAGAATTGCTATAGCTTGGGCTACAGAGGTCCAAATGGAATTCCTAAAGCTGTTCCAGAAAGGGAATGCAAATTTGTTTCTGTGGGATGAATTTCATGCCCAGAATATGAAACAGTGACACATGGGATTTCATACAACTTTGTTGTTTAGAAAAGTCCTATAACAAGTCACCTTGGGAAAAGGATCATAAATCCCAATTGGTGAAACAAATTCTGATGAAACCTATGATGTTGGATCAGGTACATCTAAGGTTACCTTAGTGCTAAATTTCAAACATAGAGGATCAGTAATTTCGGAGATATCATAAAAACAGTGACAGGAATTTTTGCAGAAGAAATTGGAAAACTAGGGCTTCCTGTTCCGGGGGCTTACCTCCACTGTTTTCAGAAAAAGGAGTACATTGGACAGATCCATTTGAAAATATTTATCTATCTATCCAATCAGATCTAAAATTTTCCAAGTTTTGAAAATTAGGGTTTCTGTGACAAACCCTAGATCAGCCAGCTCCAGAACCAGGACGGACACCTCAAATTGGTAAGATCTAATCCTTTGCTATTTTCATTTGAGGTTCTCATTTCAAGGTGATATATCACATCAGCTTGATGATAAGCTTGGTGAAGTTGACAACTTCCAAGTATGGAAGTATACGATCTCTCAGAAGAAAATGAATTAGACACCTACAGGAGTAGAGAGGCTCCAGTTCCGGAGGGATATGAGGTTAGACAAGAAGAACTTGGTCAAGGCCAAGAAGTTCATTGTTGATTCAATCATGGATCAACTTGTACCACAAGTGTCTTCCCTAAAGACACCAAATATGTTTGATTCCTTGAACAAGCTATATGAAGGGAAGAACATACATCGGAACATGACCTTAAGAAACTAGTTGAAGAATGTGAAGATCTAGAATGGAGAGACCATGCAGTCATAAGGGTCTCTCAAATCAAAGAACAACTTGAAGCGGTAAAAGAAGAAGTGAAGAATGCAGAAGTGGTGATGGCCACCTTGAATGTCCTCCCAGGATCATGGGATTCATTCATTCGAGGAATGTGTGCGAAAAGGAGGTGGTTACTTTCAGTAGACTCTGGGAAGAAGAAGAAGCTCGACTCATAAGAAGAGAAGAGAAGATGGGAGCAATTGAAGACCAAGCTCTCACCATCCAAAGAAGATGCCTCAAGCGATGAGGAATATGAAGAACTCAACTCTTATCGACCTTAGCATTTGGATAAGAAATGATGCTATCATGAATGAAGAAGACGATGAAGCTGAAGGCTCAAGAAGGAGTCTACCCACAAAACAAATAAAGATAAGTATTCAATTATCATTTCATGATATTGTTTTGTTATGCATTTGTTTATATTCAGTTAATGTATTATGCATGATAGGATGTTTGCATTAATGACAGTATACTACTAATATGCATGTGATGGGTAAGTAGCTCATGGTGCTATACAAATCTCCATTGCTACTTATCTAGAATGAAACCTCTTTGCTGACATATTGGATTAGTGCACAATCTCAATGTTGTCTTGGTAGAGATGGAAGGCATCTAGAAAGTTTCAATGAGATATGGATGAATGTTGTACTGGCTAAATTAGTTGCATGATCATATATTTATGCATAAGAACTTTCCAGTATGAATATTCCTTATGAAATTATTCTAACAATACAAATGCATTTGACTTGTAGGAAAGATCATGTACATAATTGCCTACAAGCAAAGAAGAATGAGACTTGTTCCAGAGAACAAGTGACGACAGTGCAACGATGAAAAATAATATGACGAATACAGCGACATCATTGGTGCAGAATCTTCCAAGAAGAAAGGGAAGATCAGTTCAAGAAGAATGATGTCTAGGATGCAGTATCGATACATGAAGGGAAGTTCGTAGTTCCATCATGCAGTAGATGGAAACATCATGGGATACAACGTAAGATTCAAAGAGACATTTGCAGCCAGTGGGAGTTGAGACACATGATAGGAAGAATCATGTGCAAATGAAAGAAGACCTTGTACGAGCTCAGAAGGCACCCATGGGATAACACATACATGAGGAGCTTGATGAAGATCTTAACCTTTGCTACAAGGTTGATAGAGGATGACAAGCTCACAGATGGGTGCGAGATGAAGTTTTGAAAAATTTCAAGATAGAGGATCTTGATATCCAGTGATCCTAGATGGATACATAGAATATTAGTAGCATAGGAAGCTACTTGTCACTCTAGTACAGAATTTTTCAGTGCATAGAGTACGGAAGATAGAGGGAGTATGATGCTTCATAGGGAGTGACTGCAGAAGATCCTATGTTTCGACATGGTACGACAGGATGGACAGATTACTGATGACTCCAGGATTTACTAAGAGTAAAGTGGATTCCAACCTTTGCTTCAAGGTTGAAGGTGGAATACCAATGATGTTCCTGTTATGTGTTGATGCACTATTTTTCTAGGCATGGAGGTGTGGAAGAATGAAGATGGAATCATCCTTGGACAAAGGAAGTATGCAGTAGAGATCCTAAAGAGGTTTGGGATGATTGATTGCAAGGCCATGACCAAACCTATGGCATCGAACAAGAAGCTATTGAGTGATGCTTCATCATAGACGGTTGATGCTATGATGTATCGTTAGATGATTGGGTCCTTGATGTACCTAACGAACATGAGACCAGATATTTGCTTTGCTGTGAACACCTTGAGCTAGTTCCTAATAGATCCGAGACATGTTCACTTGATTGTTGCAAAGCATATTATGAGGTACCTAAAGGGTACAGTTGATTATGGGCTCAAGTACGATGTGAATCAGAAGATTAACTTGGTAGGTTATGTTGATTCAGATTGGGCGGGCAATGCCATCGATAGGAAGAGCACCTTAGGGTGTTGCTTCAGTATGGGATTAGGTGTGATATCTTTGTTTAGCAAGAAGAAATCCTGTGTGGCACTGAGTACAGCTGAAGCAGAGTATGTCGCAGCTTGTTCAACTAGTTGTGAGGCAGTATGGCTGAGGAAGCTACAGTCTGATTTATTTGGTCTCCAGTTGGATGCTACTTGTATACATTGTGACAACCTGAGTTGCATGAAGTTGTTAGAGAATCCAATGTTCCATGACAAGTTGAAGCATATTGAGATCAAGTATCACTATATCAGGGATATGGTGCAGAGGGGAGCAATGAAGCTCCAGCATGTTGTGACGGAGGAACATATAGCTGATGTGTTGACGAAGCCATTAGCCAGGGTGAAGTTGGAGTACTTCAGGGAGAAGCTTGGTGTTTTCTAGATCGAATTTTCCTCCAAGGGAAAGTGATGAGTCCCATAGCCATTCTGACATGGTGAGAGGATTGGTTCCTTCCATGGTCAGATGTAAGGGCCAAGCCATTCTATCATGGTGAGAGTATTGGTTCCTTCCATTTCAGATATGAATGTTGAGATCCATAGCCATTCTGACGAGTAGGTCAGATGTAGGGCTGAGCCATTCTGTCATGGTGAGAAGATTGGTTCCTTCCATGTCATATGTGAGTGCTGGCCATTCTGTTGAGTAGGACAGATGTAAGGGAAACTACCATTCTGGGAATGGAGGCACCTGGTCAGTTACCAGGAAAAATTAGTCTAGGACTGAGAAGCCATTCTGATGTGATAGAGGGATGTGTTACCACTTGAACAGATATAAGAGCTGAACCATTCTGTCATGGCTAAAGGATTAAGTTCCTCCCATGTCAAATGTGAGTGTTGGCCATTCCGATGAGCAAGTTGAATGTAAGGGCAACTGCCATTCTTGAGGAGAATGGAATTACCTGGTCAGTTACCAGGTAGCTCAGTTGAGGACTGGGGGCCATTCTAATATGTCTGTAGGATTGGTTCCTATAAGATAAGATATAAGTGCATAGCCTTTTCATCATTATGAGTAGGATGTGTTCCCGCATGGATGAATGTAAGTGCATAAATATTTCATCATTGTGAGCAGGATGTGTTCCAGCCTGGATGAGAGTATTTCATCATTGTGAGCAGGATGTGTTCCCACCTGGATGGATGTAAGTGTAGATCCTTTTCATCATTGTGAGCAGGATGTGTTCCCACCTAGATGGATGTAAGTGCAGAGCATTTTCATCATTGTGAGCAGGATGTGTTCCCACCTGGATGAATGTAAGTGCAGAAATATTTCATCATTGTGAGCAGGATGTGGTCCATCCTAGATGAGAGTCTTTCATCATTGTGAGCAGGATGTGGTTCCGGCCTGGGTGGAAGAATAGAGATCTTCCATCATTGTGAGCAAGATGTGGTTCTGGTCTAGATGAAAGTGTAGAAATATTCCATCATTGTGAGCAGAATGTGGTTCCAGCCTGAATGGAAGTGCAAAACTCTTCCATCATTGTGAGCAGGATGTGATTCCGGCCTGGGTGGAAGAACAAAGATCTTCCATCATTTTGGTAGGATGTGGTTCCATCCTGGATGGATGTGAATACTGTGCCTTTCTGATGAGTAGGTCAGATATAAATGCTAAAGAAGACCTACATGGAGGTTAGGCCTACAGCCAGCATGAAAAAGGGTTGGCTCTGTAGAAATTCCTATGACGAGAAGAATCATGAGATAGCACCCATGATGATCCAGATCCAGTGATGATGCCCAGTGATGATCCATATCAAGTGATGATGATGCAGATCCAATGATGATAATCCAGATCAAGTAAAGATCTAGATCCAAATGAAGATGACTTGAAGATGACGAGGACCTGACTATGACCCAGATGATATAGAGAAGAAGACTTGTGCTGATAAATTGTGTCGATAGAATACCTTCCTAGTTAAGAGGGAGTGTTGATGTAATTGTAACTTCGGAATGTATTCACTTGTATTTCTTATCTATTGTAACCCGATTTTCATTTCAGGATGTATTGTAATGTACTTGAGTCATGTCATACCCCGATGTTTATTACAGGAGGTTTCTATAATGAGAAGGTCATGTCAAGTCATTGTGGGTAACCCTCCTATTGGTTAAGGGTTAAATTCCCCACAGTTGTGGACTATCCTAGTGAATTCGACCTAGGTGAGTCATTGTAAGTTGGGGCAATAGTACCCACCATTGTGTTACCCTCCTATTGGTCAGAGGAGGAAAAGTCCCCACAAGTGGTGGGGCACTAGGGTTATTAGACACTCCTAGAGATGTCGGCTCTAGTAAGTAATTGTTAAGTGAGGCCGACATGTTGGAGTGGGTTCCAAGTGAACAGAGGAATATAAATAGAGAGTGAGAGCCTCTCTATTTATCATACTTATACACACTCACTCACTCATTAGGGCGCATGAGTGAGAGAGGAGAAGCTCTCTTAGTGTGAGAGAGAGAGACTGTTGTTGGGTTCCAAGTGAATAGAATAATATAAATAGAGAGTGAGAGCTCTCTATTTATCATACTTATACACACACACACACACACACACACACACACACACACACACTCAATAGGGAGCATGAGTGAGAGAGGAGAATCTCTGTCAGTGAGAGAGAGAGAGAGTGCTGCTGTCGGGAGATCATCTTACTATTTTTGGGTTTTAACTTTGGTATTGATTCTATCTCTGAGGAAGTTATGGGGTTTTCTCCTTTATGGTTTCCCTGAGGAAAATTCTTTGTGTCTCTTGTCTCTTGTGTTGTGCTTATGTTTTATTGTTGTGCGTGTTATTCTCTCAGTTAAAGATCCTAAGATCATAATGGTAGCTTATATGATAAAAATATAACACGGTATCAGAGCTAACCTGAGAAGAAGACATTGTGTAGCTACAGAAGCTAGGGATTCTTACTTTTTGGGTCTCTCTCTACAATCCATCAGCAAAATTATGCTAGACTGACTCTCCATTGAAGGGCGCATCTTTTATCGAAGCGAAATTTGATTTCCAGCATTTTCAGTTTTCGATGCGAAAATTAGGGCTTTCTACAAAAGATGAATTTTTGAGTGAGCCTGGCATAGGATTGTTCTCCTCATCAAAATTGAAGTTTAGAGACCTGGATTAAGAAATTTGGTTGGGTGAAACTCCAGGAAATTCAAACCCTAGTTTGACCTTGAGCTAGAAAAACCCTAAATACTAAAAATGATAAGTTTTGGTACTTTTGCTATATTCCAATATTGGCGAAGGGTCAAGAGCCGAAAATTGTAGGGATTGTAGATACAATATTGATGAAAACTATGTCCAAAATATAGCCTCCTATTCGATATATTCTGGAATATATGATCCCTCCAAGTTAGGGTTCTAGCCTCTTCCAGAATTCAACCATAAACAGAACACCTGGGGAGAATTGCTATAGCTTGGGCTATAGAGGTCCAAATGGAATTCCTAAAGCTGTTCCAGAAAGGGCATGCAAATTTGTTTCTGTGGGCTGAATTTCATGCCTAGAATATGAAACAGTGACATGTGGCATTCCATACAACTTTGTTGTTTTGAAAAGTCCTATAACAGGTCACCTTGGGAAAAGGATCATAAATCCCAATTGGTGAAACAAATTCTGATGAAACCTATGATTTTGGATCAGGAACATCTAAGGTTACCTCAGTGCTAAATTTCAAACATAGAGGAGCAGTAATTTCGGAGATATCATAAAAACAGTGACAGGAATTTTTGCAGAAGAAATTGGAAAACTAGGGCTTCCTATTCCGGGGGCTTACCTCCGCTGTTTTCAGAAAAGGAGTACATTGGACAGATCCATTTGAATATATTTATCTGTTTATCCAATCAGATATAAAATTTTCCAAGTTTTGAAAATTAGGTTTTCTGTGACAAACCCTAGATCAGCCAACTCCAGAACCAGGACGGACACCTCAAATCGGTAAGATCTAATCCTTTGCTATTTTCATTTGAGGTTCTCATTTCAAGGTGATATATCACATCAGCTTGATGATAATCTTGGTGAAGTTGACAACTTCCAAGTATGTAAGTATACGATCTCTCTGAAGAAAATGAATTAGACACCTACAGGAGTAGAGAGGCTCCAGTTCCAGAGGGATATGAGGTTAGACAAGAAGAACTTGGTCAAGTCCAAGAAGATCATTGTTGATTCAATCATGGATCAACTTGTACCACAAGTGTCTTCCCTAAAGACACCAAATATGTTTGATTCCTTGAACAAGCTATATGAAGGGAAGAAAATACATCAGAAGATGACCTTAAGAAACTAGTTGAAGAATGTGAAGATCTAGAATGGAGAGACCATGCAGTCATAAGGGTCTCTCAAATCAAAGAACAACTTGAAGTGGTAAAAGAAGAAGTGAAGAATGTAGAAGTGGTGATGGCCACCTTGAATTTCCTCCCAGGATCATAGGATTCATTCATTCGAGGAATGTGTGCGAAAAGGAAGTGGTTACTTTCAGTAGACTCTGGAAAGAAGAAGAAGCTTGACTAATAAGAAGAGAAGAGAAGATGGGAACAATTGAATACCAAGCTCTCACCATCCAAAGAAGATCCCTCAAGCGATGAGGAATATGAAGAACTCAACTCTTATCCACCTTAGCATTTGGATAAGAAATGATGCTATCATGAATGAAGAAGACGATGAAGCTGAAGGCTCAAGAAGGAGTCTACCCACAAAACAAATAAAGATAAGTATTCAATTATCATTTCATGATATTGTTTTGTTATGCATTTGTTTATATTCAGTTAATGTATTATGCATGATAGGATGTTTGCATTAAT
>LPNX010095000.1:94569-137317 GCA_001517045.1 Pseudotsuga menziesii
GATAGTATACTACTAATATGCATGTGGTGGGTAAGTAGCTCATGGTGCTATACAAATATCCATTGCTACTTATCTAGAATGAAACCTCTTTGCTGACATATTGGATTAGTGCACAATCTCAATGTTGTCTTGGTAGAGATGGAAGGCATCTAGAAAGTTTCAATGAGATATGGATGAATGTTGTACTGGCTAAATTAGTTGCATGATCATATATTTATGCATAAGAACTTTCCAGTATGAATATTCCTTATGAAATGATTCTAACAATACAAATGCATTTGACTTGTAGGAAAGATCGTGTACATAATTGCCTACAAGCAAAGAAGAATGAGACTTGTTCCAGAGAACAAGTGACGACAGTCCAACGATGAAAAATAATATGACGAATACAGCGACATCATTGGTGCAGAATATTCCAAGAAGAAAGGGAAGATCAGTTCAAGAAGAATGATGTCTAGGATGCAGTATCGATACATGAAGGGAAGTTTGTTGTTCCATCATGCAGTAGATGGAAACATCATGGGATACAAGGTAAGATTCAAAGAGACATTTGCAGCCAGTGGGAGTTGAGACACATGATAGGAAGAATCATGTGCAAATGAAAGAAGACCTTGTACGAGCTCACAAGGCACCCATGGGATAACACATACATGAGGAGCTTGATGAAGATCTGAACCTTTGCTACAAGGTTGATAGAGGATGACAAGCTCATAGATGGGTGCTAGATGAAGTTTTGAAAAAGTTCAAGATAGAGGATCTTGGTATCCAGTGATCCTAGAGGGATACATAGAATATTAGTAGCATAGGAAGCTACTTGTCACTCTAGTACAGAATGTTTCAGTGCATAGAGTACGGAAGACAGAGGGAGTATGATGCTTCATAGGGAGTGACTGCAGAAGATCCTATGTTTCGACATGGTACGACAGGATGGACAAATTACTGATGACTCTAGGATTTACTAAGAGTAAAGTGGATTCCAACCTTTGCTTCAAGGTTGAAGGTGGAATACCAATGATGTTCCTGTTATGTGTTGATGCACTATTTTTCTTGGCATGGAGGTGTGGAAGAATGAAGATGGAATCATCCTTGGACAAAGGAAGTATGCAATAGAGATCCTGAAGACGTTTGGGATGATTGATTGCAAGGCCATGACCAAACCTATGGCAACAAAAAAGAAGCTATTGAGTGATGCTTCATCATAGACGGTTGATGCTATGATGTATCGTTAGATGATTGGGTCCTTGATGTACCTAACGAACATGAGACCAGATATTTGCTTTGCTGTGAACACCTTGAGCTAGTTCCTAACAGATCTGAGACATGTTCACTTGATTGTTGCAAAACATACTATGAGGTACCTGAAGGGTACAGTTGATTATGGGCTCAAGTACGATGTGAGTCAGAAGATTAACTTGGTAGGTTATGTTGATTCAGATTGGGCAGGCAATGCCATCGATAGGAAGAGCACCTTAGGGTGTTTCTTCAGTATGGGATTAGGTGTGATATCTTTGTTTAGCAAGAATAAATCCTGTGTGGCACTGAGTACAGCTGAAGCAGAGTATGTCGCAGCTTGTTCAACTAGTTGTGAGGCAGTATTTCTTAGGAAGCTACAGTCTGATTTATTTGGTCTCCAGTTGGATGCTACTTGTATACATTGTGACAACCCGAGTTGCATGAAGTTGTTAGAGAATCCAATGTTCCATGACAAGTTGAAGCATATTGAGATCAAGTATCACTATATCAGGGATATGGTGCAGAGGGGAGCAATGAAGCTCCAGTATGTTGTGACGGAGGAACATATAGCTGATGTGTTGATGAAGCCATTAGCCAGGGTGAAGTTGGAGTACTTCAGGGAGAAGCTTGGTGTTTTCCAGATTGAATTTTCCTCCAAGGGAAAGTGATGAGTCCCATAGCCATTCTGACATGGTGAGAGGATTGGTTCCTTCCATGGTCAGATGTAAGGGCCGAGCCATTCTATGATGGTGAGAGTATTGGTTCCTTCCATGTCAGATATGAGTGTTGAGATCCATAGCCATTCTGACGAGTAGGTCAGATGTAGGGCTGAGCCATTCTGTCATGGTGAGAATATTGGTTCCTTCCATGTCATATGTGAGTGCTGGCCATTCTGTCGAGTAGGACAGATGTAAGGGAAACTGCCATTCTGGGAATGGAGGCACCTGGTCAGTTACCAGGAAAAATTAGTCTAGGACTGAGAAGCCATTCTGATGTGATAGAGGGATGTGTTACCACTTGAACAGATATAAGGGCTGAACCATTCTGTCATGGCTAAAGGATTAAGTTCCTCACATGTCAAATGTGAGTGTTGGCCATTCCGATGAGCAAGTTGAATGTAAGGGCAACTGCCATTCTTGAGGAGAATGGAATTACCTAGTCAGTTACCAGGTAGCTCAGTCGAGGACTGGGGGCCATTCTAATATGTCTGTAGGATTGGTTCCTATAAGATCAGATATAAGTGCATAGCCTTTTCATCATTATGAGTAGGATGTGTTCCCGCATGGATGAATGTAAGTGCATAAATATTTCATCATTGTGAGCAGGATGTGTTCCAGCCTAGATGAGAGTATTTCATCATTGTGAGCAGGATGTGTTCCCACCTGGATGTATGTAAGTGTAGATCCTTTTCATCATTGTGAGCAGGATGTGTTCCCACCTAGATGGATGTAAGTGCAGAGCCTTTTCATCATTGGGAGCAGGATGTGTTCCCACCTGGATGAATGTAAGTGCAGAAAGCTTTCATCATTGTGAGCAGGATGTGGTCCATCCTGGATGAGAGTCTTTCATCATTGTGAGCAGGATGTGGTTCCGGCCTGGGTGGAAGAATAGAGATCTTCCATCATTGTGAGCAAGATGTGGTTCTGGCCTAGATGAAAGTGTAGAAATCTTCCATCATTGTGAGCAGGATGTGGTTCCAGCCTGAATGGAAGTGCAAAACTCTTCCATCATTGTGAGCGGGATGTGATTCCGGCCTGGGTGGAAGAACAAAGATCTTCCATCATTTTGGTAGGATGTGGTTCCATCCTGGATGGATGTGAATACTGTGCCTTTCTGATGAGTAGGTCAGATATAAATGCTAAAGAAGACCTACATGGAGGTTAGGCCTACAACCAGCATGAAAAAGGGTTGGCTCTGTAGAAATTCCTATGACGAGAAGAATCATGAGATAGCACCCATGATGATCCAGATCTAGTGATGATGCCCAGTGATGATTCATATCAAGTGATGATGATCCAGATCCAATGATGATAATCCAGATCAAGTAAAGATCTAGATCCAAATGAAGATGACTTGTAGATGAATATGACTTGAAGATGAAGATGAATTGAAGATGACGAGTACCTGACTATGACCCAGATGATATAGAGAAGAAGACTTGTGCTGATAAATTGTGTCGATAGAATACCTTCCTAGTTAAGAGGGAGTGTTGATGTAATTGTAACTTCGGAATGTATTCACTTGTATTTCTTATCTATTGTAACCCGATTTTCATTTCGGGATGTATTGTAATGTACTTAAGTCATGTCATACCCCGATGTTTATTACAGGAAGTTTCTATAATGAGAAAGTCATGTCAAGTCATTGTGGGTAACCCTCCTATTGGTTAAGGGTTAAATTCCCCACAGTTGTGGACTATCCTAGTGAAGTCGACCTAGGTGAGTAATTGTAAGTTGGGGCAATAGTCCCCACCATTATGTTACCCTCCTATTGGTCAGAGGAGGAAAATTCCCCACAAGTGGTGGGGCACTAGGGTTATTAGACACTCCTAGAGATGTCGGCTCTAGTAAGTAATTGTTAAGTGAGGCCGACATGTTGGAGTGGGTTCCAAGTGAATGGAAGAATATAAATAGAGAGTGAGAGCCTCTCTATTTATCATACTTATACACACACACTCACTCATTAGGGCGCATGAGTGAGAGAGGAGAAGCTCTCTTAGTGTGTGAGAGAGAGACTGCTGCTGTCGGGAGATCAACTTATTGTTTTCAGGTTTTACCTTTGATGTTGATTCTATCTCTAAGGAAGTTGCGAGGTTTTCTCCTTTATGGTTTCCCCGAGGAAAATTCTCTTTGTCTCTTGTCTCTTGTGTTGTGCTTATGTTTTATTGTTGTGTGTGTTATTCTCTTAGTTAAAGATCCTAAGATAATAATGGTAGCTTATATGATAAAAATCTAATAGAAACTCCTACTACACCTACGACCAAATGAGCGATTACGACCCCTGAATTTTCAAGGAAGAAAGAGCTGGAAACTACTTTTGAATCCAAGACATCAAAAGTACAAACATCAACCACTTTGTTTTCAAGGAAGGAAGAGCGGGAAACTACTTTTTCATCCATGACAATAAAAGTACAAAAATCACATACCATGATACCTTACATACCCCCTCACAGAAGGTTCGAGGCATCAGATGTAAGAAAGGATAAGAACCTTTGTTCAAAATACAAGATGCAAAAAACAATTCCTAGAAATAAACATACACATATGCCAGAAATGAACCACTGTTTGAAATGCAAGATGCAAAAATAAATACACAGCCATACACATACACATATGTCGAAAATTTGTTGCAGTTTCATTCAAGGAACAAAAAAAGAATCACATTAATGGTCCTGTCTACGCAACTACAAAATCGTTAAAATGGATAGAAAAAATCCAGAACAATGACAAATCAAAAGCTATTTTAGGGATCCGAACCATAACCAAGTATGCAATCTGGAAGAGGATATCAATGACGAAGAAAATAAAGATAAAAAGGAAATTCATGAAGATAAAAATGTGGAAGACCAAAATAAATCTATAAAATATGTTTTTGTGAATGACAATAATGAAAACAAACATACAGTTCGACATATTAATGACCCTGAAGAAGTACTAGTTGATTATAACAATAAAAAAACAAATATATAGATGTGCCAGACATGAAGAAACATGATGTCGATGATGATTGTAAAGAAGATGAAGATATTCAACATTATAGTGATGAATATAAATATGGTACTAGTAACGATTGTAAAAACGGAAAAAAGGTAGAGGAGTATCATCATGGAAATAAAGTAAGTGGAAATGTTCCTAATCACAATGAAGAAAAAGAAGAAAACCCATAAGATCCACCATTCATCACTGAATAAACCATATGTCAAAATAAAGAGTCATGGCATACCCATACGTGCCAAAATATCTAGGATCAGTAGGTCGACACAACTTCATTATGTAAATATCAAAACAAAGTTTTAGAAGAGGAAACTTTTTTGAGTACTATATCAATGCCACAATGGAAATTGTAGAATACAAGACTCGTTGTACAAATATCGAAAACGAAAAAAGAAAAATATACTTACAAAGACCCTAAGAAATGCATGAAATATATTCATAACAATACTTTGAGGCAAAGTATTCCAAGGAGGGATGACCTGTAACATACCAGATAGAATAATAGGTAAACAACATAATAAATTAGATTAATTAATTAATTAATTAATTCATATTGTATATGCTAAATGCAACAATGGCATGAAAAGAGTCATAACTCTTCACTATTCTGTAGTATATATGTCAAGAGACTATGTATTCATATCATCATTCAATTTCTCAAAAATATATATTAATAAATAATATCCAACATGTAAGATTTTAACCTTGCATCTACACTACTAAAGGTCAAACCCCTTGTGTCTCTTACAATTTACATTATATGGAGAAAAGGGAATACTCCAACTCATCAAGCATTCTCCTAAAAACCTGCAACTTCCCTCCTACAACTATATAATAGTTTAGAAAAATAGATTCCTACCCCATTCAAAATTAATGAGTCATGAATTGGATGCTACATTCCAGTAGCTCAATTCTTAGACTCCCTCGAGTCACTCCTCAAACAGTTAGCCTAAATACTTTTGACTCATCACTTTTTAGAATCTTCTAAACCCTAGTCTAGAAACTTTAGCATTTATACAAATATTTTACAAAGAACCCCCTCTTGGGCAATGGTCAAGAACCTAAGGTCCGATTTCCATTTCAAATTGTTTCATGGAGCAGATGCTCTTACATTAGTACCTAAAGGATAAATCAAGGTCTTGATAGACCTCTATTTATTGGGAATTCTACCCATGGAAACTTTCTTAAAGGAACCTAAAACATCCATTACTACCAAATGAACATTTGGTCTATTGTCCTGAAAAATTACCTTGTTCCTATATCCATAATTTCCAACATATGTATGCAAGAAGCTCTTTGAAATGATCATTAAAGGACACTAGGAAAGACACCCATATTTATTCATAAGACATAGTTTCCCAATTGCCTGAAAATTTAAGAATGGGTTTAAAATACCTATAAACATGCTTAGAGAAAGAAAAATGAACTGACAAGTGATCCAGAATCTCACTTTTTTTTCTACAAAGTACACAAACATTTGGTCCATTCCCACCCATATTAACAAATTTGTCCCATATTAGAATTTTGTTAGCCAATGAAAGAGATATAAACAATTTTTTTTGATATGACATGCATACTTCCATAAAAAGGATAACCATGAGATATTATCAAAAATAATGTTCTCAGAAAAGATGGGTCAATGGAATCATAAGCTATATTTGGAGTCACATATCCATCAACACCATTCCAAGTCCAAGACAAATTAATATTCCTGTAATGTTAGAAACACTCTAGAGTTGTTGAGACCTAGGATATATGAATTACATTCCTCTCTTATAGGTCCATCTTTCCCTAGATCAGTTGCCTACGACCAATTCTGACCATTTCATATAGGAATACCTATTTGTTATAGATTATAGAAACTTGAATTCCTTACCTTCTGAATAATACCTTCAGTGAAACTATAACGTATTTCTCCTACAACCCGTGTATCCTCTCCTATTAAATTTTTTTCACCCTTACCAATCTTCTATGCGAATCAGTTAGCAATGATTGACATTTACTTGACTAACTCATTCTATAAATTTGAAACTTTTGAGATCCTTTTAGGTTCCATCCTAACCCAGTCCTCCACAAACATATCTCTTATATATTTGTCCTTTGAAAGATCACCTCACAAGATCCTACCAAATAAGTATGTCTTTATACTCCTGGTTGTTAATGTATTACAAAAACTAAATATATTTTTCAATCCCCATCCTCCAAAGTATTTTGGTTTAGCCATATTATCCCACCTAACCATATGGATACTCCCCTTATCTTTCTTACTAGCCCACATAAGTTTAAAACATAATTTTCTAATATTATATGGTGTAGATTTTGGAATTTTTTCCAAGGACAAGCAATACATGGGTTACTAGGTATTCCCTCAAGAACTAATTTCACCAAAATTAGACTTCCACTCAATGATAACCATCTATGACACCAAATATACCATTCATTTCTTCCTCTATAAATATACCACCTCTTTTGTTGAAAATCAAATTGTAGGCATTCTCTTCTGTTACAAGAATATCTTCTTGCAATATTTTTTTGATACCTTTCCCAGTCAATAATTGTAATCTTCAGATCCTTTAAGTTACATATCATATCATCCATAGGGTAGATGTTAGCCTCTTTACTTAGAATTTTCCACTTAGAATGGACCAATTTCTTGAAAACATGTTCCTTCAACCATGAGTTGTTTAATTTTAAGGGATATTTGGGTGTTTCCTCCACAAAGTCAACGTGAAAACACATAGGTATATGATCAGATAAAAGAGAGGGAATTGTCCACATTCTAAATATTCCAAAATTATATAGGAGGTCCTCATATATTAAAAATCTATTCAATATATTTGACACCCCCACATATCCAACCTTTCCATTCCTTCAAGTGGGAACGATTAGATCTAGATTGACATCTATGATCCTGGATTTATAAAAAAACATGAGTTAATAACCCATCTAGAGGATCCAATCTATATTATTTTTCCATGGAATTCCCTTGTACCCATATTCAGATGAAGATCACCCCAAAGATAATCCCCATATAAAAATATAGGCCACCCCAACTAAATCCAACTAAAATTCCTTGTGGCCTATATAAGGACCATAGCAATTAATAACCTTAATTGGAAACCTTAAATACTTAAGAATTCCTTTAAGAACCAACCGTGCACTAGATAGGTATGAGTTATAATGAGCTGTATGGGGTTTCCAAGATCATAAAAATCAACTAGGAAAACCCTAAGCATCAACAATCCTAAAACTCAATCCTACAAAGAGAGGCACAAAGGATTCCATAACCTTATCTCTTGATACCATAGTCCCCTACAAAATAATGTTATGTGGAATAACATAATCAAAGAATTGTTGGATGCCACATCTTTTAGAAGTCCCACCCACCCACGTGAGATTAATAGAAATGATATTCATTAACAACCTTCGATCTTAGGATTCCTTGCTCTAGGGGCCCAAAAAAAACTAATAGAATTTGTAAATAAGATTCCACTGATATAAACCCCAAAATTACCACAACCGATTTTTTGAATTATTTCTTCTTCAATATGGGAGCTAATACACCCTCCATATCACCAATCTTCCCCTTATGCTTGTTTTGATAATTAAAGGATGTCTCTTTCCAAAATCCTTATAAGGGAACTCTAAACCTTTGAACTTATAGCTCATATTCCCAATAGGAGAAACATTGAAAACCTCCATAATGATATTAGCTAAGGATTATTTATATGACATACTGTCCCCTGCCATCCAAACGACCCATCGACAAGGTAGAGTGTGAGGGATAAATTAAAATTGAGGAAAAAACATGACAATCTAAATTGGAAGAAATGTCCTCTAAAATATCCACATGTTTGAAAAAGAGATAAGGGACAATTGAATGATTACCCATCACCAACACTAAATCTTCCAAGTTCAAGCCATCCTAAACTGAGCTTTCAGATTGCACCAGGTCTTTTATCAACATAATAAACAAAAAAAATCAATATATTATTAAATGAAAAATTTTAACATATTGATAGCTATTTGTACAAGGAATTATTACATCCCTTATAGGGACATGGCTATTGTTGTAGGATGTTTATTTTATTTTTTGTTTGTGAGATAGTGTCGATAACATTATATTTTCCATTGAACAATTTCAAGTAACAATTACAATGACACTTTTCATTGTCTCACGTTAGTATTAGTCCATTTACCCTAATATTTTTTTGGAACAACCAAAATTAGCCAACAATCATAAGTGTAAAAGTGAACAAACACATCGATGGAACAAAATCTTTCAATAGACAACAATACTAGAATTTTTTTTTGGACAAAATCCCTATTTCCAATATCAAGTACTTAAAAAACATGTTTTTGTCTAGGACATGATGTCGCCACTGGTTTTTGGGTAACCTATTCATATTGAACCATAAAATAGAAAATAAAATAGTAAAAGGGAACTGTATTCCAAGAAAATAGGTGGTTCCTAAAGATACCTTTACAACACTTAATCACAATGCATTATAATCAAAACATCACAATGATTTCTTCAAACATCTTCAATCGTTCATATAAACACAACCCATAGGATTGTTATTTTATAGTCTTCATACCTTAAAAAACTCCCTTGAAGTGAGGACGATCTTTTCCACAAATAGGGTTCATTGGTTCTAATTGTTTCAAATAAATATGCATTGTTCAATAGATTAGTTAGTTGTTCTAGTTGAGTCTTCCATAACCTCGACAACCATTCAATCAACTGATTAGTCAACCACTCATTCAAACCTCCAATCGATTTATTTTTTATTAAACTAATGTCTATCAATAGGTTGTATCCAGCAAATCCATAGGTGTGATGAAACTTCATAACCTTAGGTTCCAACATCCCCCAATCAACACAATGCTCTAGATATTCAAGAGATGAAATTATGTTCTTTGAACACCCCCCCAATAATTGGAGCTTCCTAAATCCCAAGCATAGCCCAAATTTTCATAAGCCTAACTTTTTATGGAGTCTTTGTAAATATATCAGTGATCTGATTAGTTGTCCTACCATAAACAAGTGAGAAAATGATTTCCTATACTAACTGTCTCAAATAGTGAACTTGAAGTTCAACACGTTTGACTTTTCCATGAGAAATAGAATTATCAACAACCTCTATTGTACTTTGATTGTCACAAAAGATAATAGTTGAGGCCTAAATAGGAAAACCAATCTTGTTTTAAATATAATGGATCTAAACTACCTCTATATTTCCATTGATAGTGTCACGATATTCTAGTTATGTAGTTAAAGGCGAGACTACCTTATGTTTCTTACATGACCAAAACAAGGGTCCACAACTAAGTTGAAACCGATAATGAGAAGTGAAATTTTGGTCATCAATGTCATGTCCTCATTCAAACTCATTAAACCCGACTAGAAAATATGTTTTATGAAAATACTTAAGAGAATAACGATAAGTTCTTTTAATATACAGAACAATTCTCTTTGCATATTTCAAGTGGCTTTCTAGAGGATCCTTCATGAATTAAGAAATGGCAATAACAATAAAGGATATATCAAGTTGATTCCGAGTTATGTAAATTGATAAATTGACCAACTATCGATGAAGAGTGGCCTTAACTAATGGAGAGTCACAATCGTTTGACAATATAATCCCAACTGATAAGTTATAGGAAAATACTTATAGTCGTCTATTTCGATTTATTTGAAAATATACAAAGAATATTTTGGTTGGGAAATACAGATACCATCAATAATTTACAAAATTTGAATGCCTAGAAAGAAATGCAATAGACCAAAATTAGTCATTTCAAAGGTATCTACAACTTGTTTCTTCAAACCCAAAATCAAATTGGCATTATTTCTAGTTATGAATAAATAAATAAATACAATGTCACAATCAAAGCATCACCATAAACATGTGATACATAAATACTTTTATCATATTCACAACATTTGAAGATTAGATTAATAAGGAAATGATCATTCTTCTCGTACCCAGCATGAGGTGCTTGATTAAAACTATAAAAGGACTTCTTGATTAAACAAAAAAGACCAAAATCTATCACAAAACTAAGAGGTTGTTCCACATAAATTTATTTATATTAATCCCCATGAATAAAGGCACTTTAAACATCCATTTGGTGAATTTCCCATTCAAAATGAGTAGCAAGGGAAAGAATCAGTCGAACAAAGTTCACCTTTGCAACATGAACAAAGGTTTCAATGTATTCAATTCATTCTTGTTGAGAGAAACCATTGGGTACAAAGTGATCCTTAGGATGTTCAACAACATCATCAAAAGTAAGCATGGTCTTGTACACCAATTGAAATTCACAACATTCTTTCCTTGTGATTGAGGAGCCAGTTCCTAGGTCCGATTCTTATTCAAAGAATCAATTTTAGTATCCATGCATTTTTCAATTAAAGAAATCCTTGAGAATAAATAAAGGTGTCAATATCACAGGTTTCAAGAACATGTGTTATTATTGAAACAATTACATGTTGAATTTGACTGTGGGTCTAGCGATCAATATAACATCTCCATCATCAAGTCTATAAACTTCAAGTTTTTTATCATCCCACTAAGGTACACAAATTTGTGGTGATTCAAGTTGGTGATTGTTAGTCAAATGAGAAGGTGTGTCAACATTCCTATTCAATCTAGACTGACTATTAGTCAAATCAAGGGTAAAGTTTGTCGACCTGGTTGAATCTCCAAAGAGGGGCATAGTAAATCAAGTTCTCTAGTAATATTAAAAGGATCAATTTGCAATAGACTTGAAGAGGAATTAAAAAACTTATTATTTAAAATATTCTCATCAAAGATCACATTTCTACTCAAAATGATATATTGTTTGAATGGGTGAAACAACCGATAGGATTTTGATTGTTTACAATATCCAATCATTATAAAAGAAATATTATTTTTATCCAATTTCCTCCTACAATTATCACTAATATGCACCCAAGCAACACATCGAAAGGTTTTGAGGTGTCCGATAGAGGGTTTCCTTCCATTCCACTTCTTTATGAGAGGCATGTCATCATGAGAGAAAATTTTAAGAACACCCCCAAAATTTATATCTATAATAAATGGGTGAATATCCATAATATATAGGAAAAATTGAAGGCTATTTTATCAATAATATAATATGTATATATAATTTTATAGCTAATCTTTCATTCTATTATAGAATCTTGTAAAATCTTGGTGAATATTTCACTAAACTATAAAATATTGTAAAATTTTGGAAAATATTTTATTGAATTATAAAATATTGATAAAACTTGGCAAATCTAAAATAAAATTATAAAATATTGTAATGCCTTGGTGAGTATTTTTCTAGGAAGAATTAGCTTTTGATTCTGCAGCTTACTAAGGTGGTGAAATAGAAGAGCATATACCAAAGCTCAAATCTATCAACCCATGCCCTCAAATGAATAAATGCATGAATGGAGATAAAATATTTATTTATACATTTCACAAGCAGTATTGGGTCACTCAGAAATGCAGGTGTTGGTGAAACAAAAAAACACTAACTATATTCATGGAAAGCAGGGACTCCACTTTTTATCTCGTCCCTTAATGGTCAAATAGACATGTGGGGACCTAAATCTTGACATACTGGCAAATTGATAGAATTAAAAACTTTACATTGTGGAGTGATTATGGTACCCATGAATCATCATTACAACGTGGAGTATTTTTGAGACCCACAAACTTAATATAGTGTATGAATTCCCAATTATATTTTTTTCCAAATATCTTATTGTTAATCCACCATTTAAGAAAAAAATAGACTGCTTATATGTTCATAATAGATACAAATGCAAATTTTTCATTTCTTTTGTTAACAATAAAAATATGAATTATGTCATTTGATTTAGAACTTTTAGATTTAGTTAGAAACTTTCAATGGTTATTAGAAATAAGAGCATACACTAACAAGAATATAATGCACATTAATGCATCATCACACATATCATTAGGTATACAATGCTAAACACTACTTTTTCTCAAATAAACTAAGGAGGTGATTGTATCCATGTCCTTGAAATTTTTTAAAACATGCAAAATGTGGTAAAATTGTTATATCACTCTCATTGAATGCAAAAGACTAGATAAAAAATAGCATAATGTCTACATATCATGTCAAACATGGCATGCACATATTATATAGAATCATGATGGAAATGAAGTATCATGTTCCAATTAACTAGATCATATATTTATCATACATAACTATATCGATCTGTGGATGATGATAGCAATTACACATCAAAGAAATTACTGTGAACAAGTTCCATTTGGTCATGTGCTCGCCATGATTTCCTAAAATCAAAGCATGCATGATGATGCTTTCCAAGAACACATCCTTGACAAAATCCATCAGGTGGAACAATATTTGGGAGATCAATAGTCATAATATTTTTTATGATCATCTTTAAACTTTGAAAGTTCATATTTCCAAGCCATTCATGCCAAATTTGACTTCGGTCATCGGTCTGAGCAATGAGTGCAATAATTATAGTCAATAAAAATTATGCCTGAGAGAATCACAAAATTTATAAAGCCCATATTTAGGATCTAAATATCATGAAGGATACCCTAAGCCTTAGATCCTTTATGATAAAGTGATCTTACCAAAACTATGAAACAATCTTCTTGGTCTATCTAAGTTGTGCAACTAACAAAAAATTTGAGTTGAATCAAGGTACATGAGAGACATTGGATATTTGGCCATGCCTATATTTAACATCATCGATTCTAGCAACTATGATAGTGTAATAATTAGCTACATAAACCTTCAATTATGGATATCCACTTAAGGAAGAGAATAGAGAAGCATGAGTACAACCAAAATTGACTATCCATTATGTCTAAGTAGTATGGGAATGTAATGCATAGGATGCACTAATAGAAAAGGTAAATTTTTCTATAGGTTTGTTGATCAATTGACCGATCGACGTGCCTTCTTCAATATCCTTAACCTTTTCCTCAAAGTCATTTTTCTTCTTCTAGGATGTTTTCTTGACATGTCCCACCTTTTCATAGTAGAGATATGCTTTATTCTTTCGATTATTCTTTGTCGATGTCAACTAGTCGGTATTTCCTTTAATAGGTTGGTCAATACATTCTATTCGATGATCTAGTAGACCAAGTTATTTATATATTTTCTTGACCTTTCTTTTTAACAAGTGATCCTAGTGTTTTATACCAAGTTTCCCTTATCCAATAAACTTTTGTTGGTGTTTAATCAACAAATCACAAAAGATATCAAAAGTGAATTCCTTATCATATTTCTTGTGTGACATCCAGTTAGCATGAAATGAAGAGAAAAACTCATCATAATATGCATTCATATTGATTGGCACCAGTTCAATGACTTATACATCCTTCTTTCAAAAAACCTAACCACGCTTTCCCAAATTCAACTATAACTCTTTAATGTGAGCTAAATAATACTCGATCCTTTCAATGGAATGGGGTTCCAAAGAGATCATTTGTTTCTCTATCTACATTAATTGAATTTCATTAAATTACAGAATAATGACTTCAACTTGCTCAAAATTACATGACAAAAGTCAATACCACTTGTGTGAAAGTGAATCTCACTTGAAATGTAGGTCATGATGATCATGATCCCAGCAACCTCATCTTGATTTCCATCGATGAAAAAATTATCCTAATTATTCATTGGATTTGGAATAGATACCTTAGTGTCTTTCCATAGTGCCTTGCTCTTCAACAAAGTTTCCAGATCTAGTTCCCATATTCCATAGTTGTGTCCATTTAGAACAATGGGTTCTATCTTGGAAGTCATCCTTTTGATCAAACAAATATGATCCAAGTTCAAAGAAGTTGTATCAATTGAAAAATATTCATCCCGGATTGAATCAACCATAGTTCCAATTCAACAATATTCATAGACAACATTCTAGGTCAAAACCAATAGCTCTTATAACATATTAGGGAACCTCTTCACATTGAACCATAGAATAGAAAATAAAATAGAAGAAGGGAACTGTATTCCAATAAAAGAGGTGGTATATAAACACACCATTACAACACATAATCACAACACATTATGATCAAAACATCATAATTCATTTTTCAACATATTCAATCATTCATATCGACATAACCTATAGGGTCATTCCTTTATCCATATATAAGAAAATCCCTTGAAATGAGGATGATCTAGTCCACAAATAGTGTTGTTGGCTCTAACCACTTCCACAAAATCCATAGCATCCCATAGATTAGTTTGTTTTTCTAATTGATGCAACCATGGCCTGATCGACCATTTAGTTCATCGATTGGTCAACTGCCCAGTTTAGCATATAGTCAATTACACTGCTAGTCATTTATTTTCTATTAATTGGTTGTCTCTAAAATATCCAAAGTATGATGAACTTAGATAATCTTTCCTTCCAACATTGGTTATATAAATTCATACCATTCAACAATTTGACATAATTTGTTTTGTTTTTTCTTCTAATAATTGATGGAAGAGGTCACGAGAAAGTGTACATTCACATGTTTTTCATCCTTTATTATCTAAATTTATTTATAATCTACCCTTTTTTAAAATTGAATATAGTTTATATCTCCTTTACGTAAAATATTTTACATATTATTAAGTATAATATTTAATCAAATCAATTGATGTAAAAAAGTAATTCACATTAAAATTTTGGTAAACGTTGTATACTAACATTATTTAATTACAACAGAAAAGTGTCATTAAACCAACATTGACATAAAAATCAACATAAACTTAAACATTAACTTCTACATATAAATCAACATCAACATGATATGAAAAGTGAAGTATATATATGAACAATAAAAAAAAATCATAATACATGTCAAATATAAATCTTAAATCAAATATACATCTCAAGTCAAAGAATTTCTATCAGATAGCTGGTCCACTATAGAAACAAGAGGAATCAATACCTCCACCAGTAGAGATAAAGGCATCAGTACCTCCACCAGTAGATCCATAGGAATCTGTACCTATGCTAGGAAACAATGTAGACTAGTGTAGATCATATATATCTCCATGATCCAAGATATAGATCACTGAATGTGACAATCCTATCTATAACTATTAGGAATGGAGAAGGATATAGTGGAGCGTTGTCTCGGTGAGGAGAAGAAGGAGGCAGAGGATATGGTGGTCTATCGGCACAGTGAGGAGAAGGAGGAGATGGATGATCACCACCCTCATAAGATGAAATATAAGAAGGATGGTTGACATGGTCATCCCTCATCCTTTATTCTAGTAGGTTGGATGCATCGACAACATGATCAATCAATGAAATAATAGCACATGGAAGGGTCCTCCATATTTTTACAAGCTCAAGGTACCATACAATCTCTATAATCGATACATGATGCACTCCGTGCCTAGTTAACAATCCACATAAATTATTTTCCACCTCCTACCATGTCTAGAATATGATGTGCATTGTAGGTTAGTTTTCTACAACCAAGGAATTTCATTAGCCTCATCCATCTCCACATCATGTACTTAGGGAGGCCCCTCCCCAACATAAGTTCCAATATCTATAGAATAGTAAATAACAATAATTAGACAATTTCTTTAATCAATTTAAATAAAATGTTAGAATAATTACATTTTCAAACTAATAAAATAATATGCAACTAGAATAATTAACATATAATTCTAATATGTAATGTACCAAAGGGAGGCTTTGGCACACTATGCAAAATACACTTTGAAAAGAAATGACTTGTTTAATTAAACTTGCAACAATACTGTAGGAATTAACCCAAACCACCCCAAACTTGGCCCTAGAGATTAATTTGCAGGTATAGGACAATTTGCAGAAATATAAAATTATTTTATAAGTCCAAATCAGAATTTAGGAGATATAAAATATAACACAAAGAACCAATCAGAAAAACTAAAGACTAGGTGCTAGAGATGGACTGGGATTGACTAGTTTCATTCAAACAGTGCTAGGCCCTTCTCAAATTCATAAGACTTAGGGAAAGGATTTGTATAAATGTAGTTGCAGGTCTGCACAAAACATCATATGTACATCATATAGAATGCATTCTTGGAATAGCAAGAAGGTTACACAATCATTTTGGTTGCATAAAGCATTAGGACCATTTATGTTTGAAACATTGGTGAGGATGAAGTTTAATTACAGGCTCCTGAGAACCAAAGCATATGAAAACTAGATATTTGATATGGCATATATCGAAATCATATGTTTATAGGAATTTTATCATAATTTGGAAGATAAAGTTTAACTAGGATCTCTTCGGGACTTCTAATCTAGTCTTGATTCAAGGATTCACAAATGAACTCAAAGACTCTCTAAATTGAAAAATAAGACCTATATGATGATAATTAAGGTCATAAATAAATTCATAAATATAAATAATTTATATTCACTGAGTAAAAGTCCAATCACTGAAAGATCATTTAGATCTGGACAATTTTTATGCAATTCTAGATAGGGACTTGGAGATAACTTTAGAGATGAAAAATTATTTATTGAAATAATTTCAGGACTTATACAAATAGTCCATAATAATAAATTAAATTCCTATTGGATTCCACAATTATTCATAAATACATCATGGCTTAACTGCTTCGAAGAATGGTAGAGAATATAAGATAAAAAACAAGAATATGAAGATTCGAATTGTGGATTAATATTTCTCCTTCTTGTATTTTGAAATTTCCTAATGAATCTTAAAACATGAAATAAAACTCGATGAAAATGGATGAATTCCACCATCCTCTCAATAGTATGGGAACATCTCCCAGCTTGGACAAGGGGCACATCTCCAGAGTGAGAGTAGCACTATGCTCTCAATGAAAAACAAAAATTCACAAAACGATGTGATTGTGGTGTGATCCCATCATTTTATAATCTTTGGTATCTTACTAGGAAAGATTGAGGTTTTGTATTGTGGTCCCTATATCAACCATGCACCCTCATTAACTAAAGAGGAAGTTTCCAACTTTCCTCTTCCTTTCTTTCCTGCTTTTCCACTGACTGTATTTTCTTCCTTTAGAAACTACACCCTCCTTGTTTCCTGGTTTTCACAATGACATGTGTTTCTAGCTCTTTAGGAGCTACTCCCTCCTCGATTTCCTAAAATTTCCTACTTTTCATTATAACATGATTTTCCTGCACTTTGCACTTTCCTTCTTTATACATGCTTTTTAGGATGGATGGTTTTGTCGTCATTTCTATATTTTTTTGCTTTTCTGGATCTTTCCTATTTTTTTCCTAGTTTCCAGTTAGTGTGACAACCCATTGGGTGAAAAATGCCTCATGGCCTCCCCTTGTCCACCTAGCACATCCACTAGGTACAAAAATTAATATAATCAATATAAAATAATTAAAACATGAAATTTTTTTCCTAAGTCTGAAAATTGCATACAAGAATATTTATTATCTATCAAAATTAACCCCCATTTTTAATTAATATAGTTCTCCACTAGGAACCATGGGGTCCTCAAGGGATATGGGTTTATCCATGGTGTTATTAAAAAAATGGGGACATTACATTCCTCCCCTCCCAAAATTTCTTGTCCTCAAGAAAGAAACCAACTCCAACCATCTATGAAGCCAACCAGTGACTTCAATTCTCAAAATACGCTACTATGTGTCTAGAATCAGAATCCTCAATTCCAAGATAAATACCAATGATCCACCAAGTTTCTGTTGCACCACTCTGATTATAGTCATTCCCCCTAATGACTAACTCTTAAAAAAAAATTAAACCCATTTAAGATAACTGAGTAGAATGCCTGGATCCCACTGCATCCTATGCAAGGATCCAAATGTTCCTGCCACTTTTGGAAAGTTGGTATTCCAAGAAATTCCAGGGTTCCAATGTCTCAATTGCATTCTCCAAAAAATCACAATCAAGTGGGAGAATCTATTGTCAGGCAAGATGTCAAAATCAGGAAACCACACTGAAAGTCGATAACTCCCAATGCAAAACTGAATATCTGTGAGACTTCCCCACCAAGCATGGATCTCCTCAATATGGGGATGAATCATATCAACTCTCTCCAAAATAAGTGACTCCATGTGCAAGGTAGTACTTAAACCAACATCATTTATGCTCTCAAGGAAAAAGTGGTGACCCCATGTCCATCCATGTATATTGAGAGGATTTATAGAATCCATAGATGCTCATGCCATTGCTCATATAAAATATAGGTTGCATATAATGAAACTTCATTTCTTCAATAAAGAAAATTTCCTTTGTGGTTGTTCATATCCAACATGTATACACTCACCCAATCAGTGGAGGAATACAAAATCCAACTTAGTGATCCAAATGGAAAGCACGTAGCTTCCCTATGTGCAAGGGTCACTCTAATCAAAGATCTCAAATATTTACTTATGCTTCCGCTCAAATGAATCAAGTGGGACTCCCATGCATCACTATGCATGATGGAGATATCAGATAGATGCCCCTGTTGCTGCTCCACAATTTGGTAAGGGAATGCTCCAATTTTTAAATCCCAAGGGTTGATCATCAAGTCATCAACATAAAAATAGGGAGCCTCCCACTCCTCATGTGACACCAATAAGAAAAATACTTTCACCCAATTTTCATCCCCACCTGATATGGGGGTGAAAACGTGAAGTTGGGTAACACTTTTGGCTTGTTTTTGACAAACAGAACTACTAAATTTTATGTTTTTCAACTTCGAATTCTTCAAACCCATATCTCCCTTAGGAATTTCAACTTGAAGTAAACACAAATGTTTTATAGAATTGAATTACCTTTCTACTTGTATTTTTTTTAAATTTTTTTATGGACATATCGTGGGACAAATTTGGTGCTCACCTATGACATATACTTGAAAATTGTAGGTATGGATAATGAGTGATCAACATGTACACTAGTTTTTTCAGAGATGGTTATTCATTTTAGGTAAAACAATGTATGATCATAATCTACACACACCACACTTGTGCATGGACTCTATTTTGAGGTTTTCCGGACTTGAGAACTATTTTTTATTATTTATCGAAACAACATAAGTTCAAGAAATTGTGCATTATCGACACACGTTGATGAGCTTCAATAGTTTGACTCTTATTGGAAAAACTAAAAGTACCCTTTTGAAGAGGACAAGGAAATTATGATCTCTACAAAGATTTCAAATTTTCAGTGTTGTCTTTGCTCTGATATTGAATTTTCATTTCGGGTGATTTGCAGAGTAATAAAATTATTAAGGGATAAGGTTTAGAAATAAATTATTAATAAATAGAAATTCAAACCTAAATGAGATAATTATTATATCATTCGAAACTAGATTTAGATATGAATCCATTGCTACCAATTCCGACAAATAATATTTAAATATTGTAGGGGTTTGAGTTTGCTAAAGTTGCAGGTTCTAGAAAGATGCCAGATATTTTTGCAGGTTTTGTTGACCATGAACTCTCAGCTGAAAAAATATCTTCCAAAATCTCGACCAAGAGTTTAGTTGAAACTCTCATCCGAAAGTTTTTTTTAAAATACAACGCGACAATTCGTTCAAAATCTCGGCCGAGAGTTTGAACTCTCAAACTATCGGCCTAGAGATTTTTAAATTCTTGGCCTACAGAGTTTTTTAAAATCTTAGCCTAGAGTTTTAGGTTGAATTTTTTTTGCGTGTTCATCCACGTGCCCTCTTCTTTTTCACTCCGTTCTCATAAAATTGTTTCACAACTTCGCGTCTTCACCCATTGATAATTAAAAGTGTGGGGTGAATAATTGTAAACCAACATCCTAGAATACTCATCCATCAAGATAATGGATGCATAACTTTCTCAATTGGTTGGTTTATTGAAAGTGAGATCATGTGCCGCCTCCAAAATTGTATAACAATTTCCTAAAGGAGACTCATAATCTCTTTGGAACCATGCATGTGCTTGGTTTTCATCTGGCTTGACCTAAAACGTGTCAAGAAATTGAAAATCAGAATGCACCTCATGTGCATGTGTACATGAGGTATCTAATGGATGCAAAATAAATCTGTGTTGCTGCTCACATGTTAGGACAATATTAGTTATAAAAAAAAATTATTTCAGAGACAAAATAACCCTTTACCTCCCAAAGTATTCATTTCTATGATGCCTCTATCCACCCAATCATGAGATGAATACAAATTTTATTTTTTGATTCTTATGGAATGTTATCAACCACCTCCTTTAGTGAATAATCTACCACCCATAAGGGTATCTCGTAAAGAGTCTCCTTCAAAGCATTCATGTCAAACAACCCTTTGCAATTATCATCCTCTAAGAAAGTGGATGGATGTATTCCTTCGTAGGCTAGCTCAACAATTGTGTTCTTCTCTTCCTCCTCCATGAACGTGTGACTGTATCCAAGAGGAAACTCAAATTATTGATCCTCATTAAGCATACAAAAATCAGAATGTTCCTCATGTACCACCAGCACATGAGGTTCCTCCTTTGTTCCATAAATTCAATCAACCATATGAGAATGAATTTAAAAAATGTGTGAGGGAGAATGTGATCTTGGAAACTTTTCATGAAGTTGCTCAATATGAATCTAAGATTCTTGAAGTGCACTATGAGTACTCTCCAAATAATCCTAGGTGGACTCCAATAGACGAGTGAGCTTTTCAATCTATTCTACATCCCTCAAAGATGGAACATGATACATCCCCATAAGATCAAAAACGTTATCTCTATCCGAAAGCAATTGCAAAAAATTACCTTTGATGTCTGTCATTGATTCCCGAATGGCCTCCAAATATTTAACAGAACATAGATCCTCCATTGATGCAACTCTCAAATAAGAGTTTGCTCAACTAATGGTATAGTGTCATGCAAAATTCTCAAGGCCTCATTGATCTTCATTTTACTCATTTTCAAAGGCCATGCAAATGAGTGGGGATCTTCAAGAAAAACATCCTCTTCTTATTTATTTGGATCATATTCATGATGAATTTCAAGTGATGATTGAGGGGCTTATATTTGTTCCTCTTTCATTGCAGCAACATCTTCCTTTTCATGCCCATGGAAAACTTCTTCTCCTCCTTTACGGCAAATACCTTGCAGTGACTTGTGATCTTCTTCATGAATCTTTATTTCTACTTTCCCATATACTAAACTAGATGGTTCATGGATCTCCTCAATGATGAGAGTGGTATTTAGCTTCTTATTCATTACAAAATCTCCATCATTGTCACACATAGGAACATATAAATCTGAACTATGTTCATCTTTTTGCATTATTCCTTTTTCCAATTTCTCTAGTTCACACCCGAGTGGTATGGGATTGTCTTCAATTTCATTATGAATTTGAAATGGTGATTTCATATATGATCTAAAATCTTCTTTTGGATATGATCCAAAATATTCATTACCGCCATTGAAAGAATCATTCTCTTTTGAAATGATTATGAGATCACCAACAAAGAGACTAGAAGTGATTTCATCTCCCACATTGTGAGTAAGAAGATGTTGAACTGCTGATTCTTTAGCTACCCATGGATACTCTTCATAGTCATATTCCTTCAAGAAACATCAGGTTTCCCCATATTGAATGGTATTGGGATGAGAATCTTCTTCAAGAGAAACCAAATAAACTCAGAATGATTGAACATGCATATGGCTTTGATGAATCTTTACTTTTGGTCCTCTTCTCTTCCTCTTTTATCAAAGAGGTGGACAACTTGATTCCTATAGGGATGGTTTTCTACTCTTGAAATAATAATCATCCACATCCTTGGGATTAAATCCAAATATGCAATAAAAATCATCTTTGAAAGGAATGGATTTACAAATCTCTTTCCCCAAGGCAAGATACTCTTCATAGTGATGGGGAAAGATTTCAATCGCATCTATCATCTTTGCTAAATCCTTATTAGGATTAGACATTGGTGGTTCACCCATGCTTTATTCATAATACGTATGGTCACAAAATAACCATCCTCATCTCTTGACATTTGCAAGCCACCATTAACATAGATCACATGTTCTTGTTCAACAAACTGACCAAAGTCATCATCTCCAACTATTGGTACAAGCCTCATTCTTGCAACTTCATATGTGTTATGCAATATTTCTTCACTAAGAGATCACTTTCCATAGGAGTATAGGAAAGAGCTCTCATACCATTGTAATGTACCAAAGAGAGGGTTTGGCACACTATGAAAAATACACATTGAAAAGCAATGAGTAGTTTAATTAAACTTGCAACAATATTGTAGGACTTAACCCAAACCACGCCAAACTTGGTATAGAGATTAATTTGCAGGTATAGGACAATTTGCAAAAAATATTAAAAATATTTGATCAGTACAAATAATAAATTAGGAGATATCTAATCTAACACAAATAACCAATAAAAAACTTAATACTCGGTTCTAGCACTTGTATATAATGAGAGATAAGTGACCAAAAAAATGACCAAAATCCTCATATAAATGGGAACTTTTGATTTGATGATCGTTGGTGGCTAATTTTCAGTCTCTTATCATGCGACCAAAAATGTGGTCATATTTAGTTTAGTCATTTATAGTTTGTCATCTGGTCATTAAATTGGTCGTATATTTGGTCATTAATCTGGTCATATATTTGGTCATTAATTGGGTCACATATTTAGTCATTAATTGTCACAATTAATGACCAAATATACGACAAAATTAATGACAAAAAATATGACCAAATGAATGAACACAAGACAACTACAAATGACCAAAATAAAAGTGACCACATTTTTTGTCGCATGATAAGAGACTAAAAATTAGCCACCAAAACTCACATTTGGTCGTTTATATGCGATTTTTGGTCATTGGTTTGGTTGCTTATCTCCCATTTGTTGGTCACATATCTCTCATTTTTAGGTCACAAATTAGTCTTTTTTAGTCATTTTATATGCAAATATTCACTAATTTCTATAGATATGGTATGGAGGAATCGAACCACCAATCTCTTGCATGTAATGGAGGTGCTTTTCCATTTAACTAGTACCCTTGAAGTCTCTACAATACTTGCATTACTTGATACATGACTATTTCCAACTTATAATTAGCATAGATCTATGTTAACTCATTTACACTATCATGCCTTTAGCCCAATTGTATGGGATGAGAAGGGTTATAAAAATTCAAATAAATAAATAAATATTTTCATCAAAATATATAACTCCTATATCTGTTACTATAAGCATAATTCAAATTTCATTCAAAGCACCAAATAGGCCTTGTAAGCTTAACCTGCTCATTTTTTCCTACCACATAAATGGAATACGTATTTCATGAAACCTTATTATTATTCTTTATTATGGTCCACGCTTGGAAGTTGATTTTTCATGTCTATATAATACAAAACACATATAGATCATAATTTCAAACGTAGATTCCTATGCATGACATCCATTCATAGGTATACTTCAGACTTGAACATATGAAAGTTGGAACCTAGTAAGTTATTACTAGCCATTTCATCTCTCTAATGTTCAAGATAAATACATGAGAATATGTATGAAATTTCAACAATTTCTCTCTTTACTGCATGTGCGAAATCATTCCCCTTGTTTATGGGTTTGTCCTAAATGATTTTAGGAAGCTATAAATATCCTTAAAAATTTCTAAAATTTATATCATGGTTATACAAATTGTCAAAATGGATATTTACACATGCAAGATGGACACAACTTGATACCGACACAACATATTAAGATCCAAATTTTTCATACTATAGTCAAAATACCAGTAGTCTAAGAATGAGGACAAAGAACAAAGAAACTTTAAAACATGAATCCATATTATATGTTGAATTTGTTTGTTCACATTATGAGTTCAAGTAGTTGGTCAATATTTTATATTTCTAACAATGAAGAAACTATCAACTATGGTGAAAAGGAAATCCCTTTGAAAATTCTGAGAACTGCTTATAACCCCTATGTCTAAATAATTATTTTAATAGATCATCTAGTGCACTAAAATTGGGCATTGAGCATCACTTTATGAATTATCACATTATTTTCCAAAATATCTTCCAAAATAACTGATGCAACCATACCTTCGCCCCATACGTTATGTAGAATCATTTGACCATAATTCTCTTAAGACCTGCAACTCAAAATTATAAACAACAACCAGTCTTTGGTGGAATAGGATGACTCCCACCAACATTAATTATGCCATATTTTCCAGTGTTAATTGTTGGACAACTTTCCATCTTGAATTTGAAATAAAAAAATACAAGGGTGAAACAATGCAAAGCATCCTAGCATGCCATTTGATTAATAGTTGGTTTAAAAGGAAAAAAATGACTTTGGAAGCACTAGTTCTGATTGATGATATCTACATCATGCTTACCTCTTTTTTATTTGTGATTCCATGGTCATAAATTATTCTTCAACATTAGTGGCGTTCTTTTCCTTCGTCTTAAGAAAAGAATCCCCAAAGAATCTGCAAAATCCTCAGAAAAAAAAAGAGAAAAAAATCATGCCACTCAGAAAGAGAATTGATGAGATATTTATTTCCACAAATCACATTTTATAATAATGCCAACAAAAAACCATGACAAAAAAATACTAGAAATAAAATATTACCATGACAAACAATGACAAAACAATACTAGAAACAAAATAGTATCGTTGTAACTAGACAAGATAAGTTTAAGGCATAATTTTCATCTCTTTCAACTTTAACACTCCCAAAGGTCCTTATCTTAAAGATGAAATGAATACAAAGACAATAAATAACAACAGTAGCAAATCTAACTCAAAGTACAAATAAAACAAATTAGATAACCTACTAGGAGAGTTGAAACCTTCCTTATACTTAGGAATATGTTTTTAGATAAGATCTTGTATATTAAGAGACAAGTCACAACAAGAATAAATGACATACTTGGGAGAGATTAAATTCAATTAATGCAGGTTTAGTCAACTATAATAGCAGTCAAGGTAACCCAGTCAACAAGTAATGAAACCCCAATTACTGGAGAAACAGACCAATAAACAACAGTCCATAAAATATTAGGTAATGATGACATCCGACTCACAAAACAGATCTAAGTTTGTATCCCATACAAATCCCGTGGATTTCTTGAGTAGGATGTGAGTTTCTTGGGGATAATACAATAAACCATAACCTTGTTTGAGTGGACTAAGATATTTGTTGCATTGTTTGAGAGTTTGGGTCTGCCTGAAGTGAACTGTGACCTTCTTGGGGATGGATGGACTAAACCGTGACATGCTTGAACTTGCTTGAGAAGGCTATGAGTTGTTTGGGGATACTAGAAGAAACCATAACCATGTTTGAGTGGACGAAGATATATGTTTCCCTATTTGAGTGTTTGGGTCTAATTGAAGTGAACTGTGACTCTTAGGGTAGGTTGGACTAAAAAACAACCTGTTTGAACATTCTTGAGCATGCTATGATTTTTTTTTGGATGCTAGAAGAAACCATAACCCTGTTTGAGTGGACTAAGATATTTAATGTACTATTTAGGTGTTTTGTTTTTCTTGAAGTGAAGCATGACCTTCTTGGGGCTGGATGGACTAAATTATGACCTGTCTAAACTTGCTTGAGCATGATGTGAGTTGTTTGGGGCTGCAAAAATAAACCATAAACCTATGTGAGTGGACTAATATCTCTATTACAATGTTTGAGCGTTTCAGTATGCTTGAATTGAACTGTGACCTTCCTGGGGCTTCCTCGACTAAAACATCACTTTACTAAACTTTCTTGAGTAGGCTGTGAGTTGATTGGGTATGATAGAAGGTCACACCCATCATAAACATAAATAAAGGGTTAAGGTACCACACTATGAGGTGGCGCTAGCATCAGCACCAATCAATGATCAACATAATATCACAAGTCAACAAGAGGGGTCATAACAAAAAGGGAAAACAATCCCTACACCAAGAATACCAAGGTGTGTCAATCAATGTGGGAGAATAACCCTTTTACACATAGGACCAAGGTGTACCATCAAGGTGGGGACACAACTCTTTTACTCACAAGACCAAGGTGTCAAACTATTATATTCTCTCTCAAGATATATAGTCCATAAGTGTTACATACCACAATAATATGTTCTATCATCACCGTATAAGGAAGGTCCATACCACAATAGTAAGATTTATCATCACCATTTTGGAGTTCCCATCAACCCTTCCCTATTCTAATTTCTCAAAGCAAAGGCTTATAAAATTATCATGATGATGGCAATAAAATTTCCACAATTTTAGCAACAGAAAAAAGCATATGAAATTAACATCTAAATAGAAATACCTTTTCTTGTACTTAAATTATGTTGAACACTGAGAGATATTGATCCAAAAACCTAACAAATAGGAATCAATGAAACTACAACTTTTGGAAAATGCCAACCATATTTTCCTATTTCAACTTAGCAACAAATATATGATAAGTAAAATGACATAAACCATGACAACCCATCTCAAACAGACTTAAACCATGAAAAACCATGACAAAACAGTACTAGAAACAAAATAGTATTGATGTAACTAGAAAAGATAACTTTAAAGCATAATTTGCATCTCTTTCAACTTTAACACTCCCAAAGGTTCATGTGTTAAAGTTAATAAGCATACAAATACAATAAATAAGAACAGTAGTAAATCTAACCCCAAGTACAAAGAAAACAAATAAGATAACCTACTAGGAGAGTGGAAACCTTCCTTATGCTCAAGAATATTTTTAGATCAGATATTGTCTATTAAGAGACAAGTCACTACAGGAACAAAGGACATCCTAAGAGACATAATAAATACAATTATTGTACGTTTAGTCAACTATATTAGCAGTTAAGGTAACACAATTGACAAGTAGGGAAACCCCAAATATTGGAGTAGAATACCAATAAACAATCATCCATAAAATATCAAATAATGATAACATTCCAAACATAAAGCAGAGCTCAATTTGTAGCCCATACAAAGCCCATGTATTTCTTGAGTAGGTTGTGAGTTGTTTGGGGCTGTCAGAAGAAACCATAACCTTGTTTGAGTGGACTAAGATATCTTCTACAATGTAGTGTTTGGGTCTACTTAATGTGAAATGCAAGGAAACCCCAATTACTGGAGCAATATACCAAGAAAAAACAATCCATAAAATATCAGGTAATGATGACATTCCACACACAAACCAGAGCTCAATTTGTATCCCATACAAATCCCATGGATTTCTTATAACTTAGCACACTAAAGCAATGCAGCAGATATATTAGTCCACTCAAGTCTGAACCGTGACCTCTTAAGCTGGGATGCTTCTTCCTGAAATGAACAGTGACCCTCTCAATTTTTCATCAACTGAACCGCGACGTTCTTGGGGATGCCTAGAATAAACTGTGATCTATCTGAACTTTCTTGAGGGGGCCATGAGTTTTTTTGGGCTGGTAGAAGGTAACACCTATAACAAACATAACAAAAGGGTTAAGGTACCAAACTATGAGGGGGATCTAGTGTAAGGACCAATTAAGGGTCATCATAAGATCATGAGTCAACAAGAGGGGTCATGACAAAGTGGGAAAGAAAATCCTACACCAACAAGACAAAGGCGTGTCAATCAAGGTGGCAGAGTAACCCTTTTACCCATAGTACCAAGGTGTAACATCTAGGTGGGGACAAATGTTTTTCACCCACCTGACCAAGGTGTCAAACTATTACATTCTCTCTCAAGGTATATAGTCCATAAGTGTTACATACCACAACATTGTAATTTATAATCACCGTATAAGGAATGTCCATACCACAACAGTGAGTTTTATCATCAACATTTAGGATTTCCCATCAACCCTTCCCTATACTATTTCCTCAAAGAAAAACCTTCTAAAATGCTCATGAGGAGGTCAATAAAATTTCCACAATTTTAGCAGCAGAAAAAAAACACAGGAAATTAACATCTAAACAAAAATACATTCTCCTATACTTATAGTTTGTTGAACAGTTAGAGAAATGGATCCAAAAACCTAACAAATAGGCATCAATGCAACTGTAACTTTTGGAAACTTCCAACCAATTTTTTATATTTAAACTTAGGAGCAGATATATGATAAGAAAAAAGACATAAACCATGAAAAACCATGACAAACAGTACTAGAAACAAATTAGTATCGTTGTAACTAGACAAGATAAGTTTAAAGCATACTTTTCATCTCTTTCGACTTTAACACTCCCAAAGGTCCCTGTGTTAAAGCTGAAAAGCATACAAAGACAATAAATAACAATAGTAGTAAATCTAACTCGAAGTACACAAAACATAGATAATATAACCTACTAGGAGAGTTGAAACCTTCCTTATACTCGGGAATATTTTTTTAGTATAGATCTTGTCTATTAAGAGACAAGTCACTACATGAACAAAGGACATACCTTAGAGAGAGAATAAATTAAATTACTGTAGGTTTAGAAAACTATATTATAGGTCAAGGTAACCCCATCGACAAGTATGGAAACCCTAATTACTAGGGCAGTAGACCAAGAAACAACAATCCAGAAAATATCAGGCATGATAACATTCCACACACAAACCAAAGCTCAATTTATAACCCATACAAATCCCGTGGCTTTCTTGAGAAGGATATGAGTAGTTTGGGGCTACTAGAAGAAACCATAACTCTATTTGAGTGGACTAAGATCTCTTTTGTACTGTTTGAATGTTTGGGTATGCTTGAAGTGAACCGTAAGGAAACCCCAATTACTGGAGAAATAGACCAAGAAACAACGACACATAAAATATCAGGTAATGATGACATTTCGTGACACCAACCGGAGTTTAGTTTGTATCTCATACAAATCCCATGGCTTTCTTGAGTAGGATGTGAGTTGTTTGGTTCTACTAGAAGAAACCATAACCGGGTTTGATTTGACTAAGATGCTTAGTGCATTATTTGAGTGTTTGGGTCTTCTTGAAGTGAATTGTAAGGAAACCCGAATTAATGGAGAAGAAAACCAAGAAACAACAGTCCATAAAATATCAGGTAATGATGGCATTCCACACACAAAATAGAGCTCAGTTTGTATCCCATACAAATACCATGGAACTCTTACAACTTCGCACACTGAAACAATGCAGTAGAGATATTAGTCCACTCAAGTATGATCTGTCACCTCCTAAGCTGGGTTGTGACCTTCTTGGTGCTTCCTAAAATGATCAGTGACCTTCTTTGGTCTACTTGAACTGAACTGTGACCTTCTTGGGGATGCCTTCAATGTTGTGAGGGATTATTTATTTCAAAATATTGTGTTATGTGTAATTGTAATACCCTTGTGGTGATGAGTATATAATATAGACTAATTAATGGATATGGTGATGAGTATATAATATAAACTAATTAAGGGATATACCTTTTCAATATTGTGATGGATTGTTTCTTTCAAAACATTTGTTATGTGTAAGTGGAATACCCTTACATGGTCCAAAATACTATGGATTAATTGAACATGGCACATATTTACAAACAAAAAACATGGAAAGGCGTATTTCGCACCACTGATGATGCATACGGAGGAGCTCAAGACCTTCGATGCCACTTAGATGATGAGGACAAAGATCGTTACCGTTGATGCCCCCACTGATTATGCAGATAGAAGGGAGTTTATAGTATTCACACTAACTAGTCATTTATTGATTCCAATGTAGTTTATACATTACCAGGGTTTGTGTTTTGATCATAAAACCCTTAGTTGGCACTACATTTTTGGATTTGGAGGGAGGGGAGGAGGTTTCTTTGGGTTTTAGAGGCCATTATGCCGATGGAATGGGGGCATGTACTCAATGCTTAGGGAATTTAATAATTCATTTTGGGGTTCGACAAGTTTAGAGCTATATATTTGGACTAGTAGCAATGGATAATAACACATCAATCAATAGAACTTGGAGGCTCTTGAAGAGGTGGGAGAGGGATTCTATGGTAGAAGATTATGAATCTACCTCTCCTTCTCAGGTTATTACAAATCTATCTTTTGGGGCTCCCTAGACTGAATCGTGACCTTCTTGGGTCTGCTTGAAGTGAACTGTAACCTTCTTGGAGTTTCCTCAACTAAACTGTGATCTGTTTGAACTTACTTGAGCAGGATGTGATATTTTTAGGGATTTTATAAGGTCACACCCATAAAAAACATAATAAAAGGTTTAAGGTACCACACTATAAGGGGGCTCTAGCATAAAGACCAATATAGGGGCAATATAAGATCACTCTTCAACAAGAGGGGTCATAACAAAGTGGGAAAATAACCCCTACACCAACAATACCAAGGTCTGTCAATCAATGTGGGAGAATAACCCTTTTACCCATAGGACCAAGGTGTACCATCAAGGTGCGAAAACAACCCTTTTACGCATAATACCAAGGTTTCAAACTATTATATTCTCTCTGAAGGTATATAGTCCATAAGTGTTCCATACCACAACAGTATGTTTTATCATCATTGTATAAGGAAGGTCCATACCACATCAAACTTAAAAGAAACCATATAAATAAAAAACCTTAAACTTACAAGAAACCAGATCATTTATGAAGATTAGTAAAACTAATATATTGTATTAAAATTCAGACTTTAGATATACATGAAATTTATATGCCTACCAAAATTAAAGTTTGCACCAAAATACTTGGCAATACCTCGAAACAAGACCTAAAAATACCTCAAATAAGGTGTTGCAATAAGAACATTTCTAAGTGAGACTATGAGTCCATATCCTTCCATAAATGCAGCCCAAGGAGATACCTAAACTGAATTTTACTAAGGTAAAAGGTTTATTGGTTCTCTCACATAGTCTGGCCAAAACAATGTTGATGAATAAACCAATATTCTTGCAATGCAAGCTTCAACAATCATGTGCCAAATGTTTCCACTTGAAAGAAAGATTAAAGTTATCTAGCATTTTTGAAACGTGTTCCCTTGTTGTCTATGAAATGAGAACGTTATATATGGTAAGATATTATACCAAGCAACCCACTTGGAGAGAAGGAAATAAGAATCTATAAAACCAAAAATATGTCTAGATTTTAAATTCAACAATAACATTATAAGGAAAAAAATGAACTGTATATAAGATAATACCTTACTAGCCTTATAAAAGTAGAGAAGAATATCCAAATAACATCACATGTTCTACTTGAATGATCTATGCTTCTTATTCCATCAAAGATTCCATTACGACCATTCAATATAGAAATAAAGTTTTCTTCTTTGGGAGAATCACGACTTCAAATCCACATACACATCCAGGTATGTTATCTCTCTTTCATGTGCCAACTGCAATAGAGTGCCAAAGGCTACAACTATGCATTTTCATTTTCATATACACTTCTAGTTACATAACTGTGTATTAATCAACAAAACATCTAGAGGCCATAACACAGCATGCCATGAACAAAATATCACATTATAAAAGAAGTTGAATATATCTTCTACACTTGTGGAAATAATGATTTTCATATTCAATGTCTACATGCTCAAGCCACAAAGGGGATTGCCCATAAACCCTATAGGATAGCATTTGTCTTCTCTGACTTTTCCATCAACATAAATAAGTCTTTGCATTACAATGGCTATGAATTAATAGTATGTGAGAGCATATTTAAACCTATTACTAATAAGAACCACATGAGAAAGGCATTCCCTACCTTTTTCCTATTTCTGATGAAAATAAATATAATGAAAAACGAGATTCCATAAATAGGTTGTTGAAATGTGTGTTAGGTTAGGGTTAGAAGAACAAAAATTAAAGAGGTTATATTTTAATGCATTAAAATAGTAGTAGAAACAAAATAGTACAATTGTAAATATATAAGATAATTTTAAAGCGTACTTTGCATCTCTTTTAACTTTAACACTCCCAAAGGTCCATGTGTTAAAGTTGAAAGCATACAAAGACAGTAAATAATAGCAGTAGTAAATATAACTCAAAGTACAAGGAAAACAAATAAGATAACCTAGTAGGACTGTTGAAACTGTCCTTATACTTAGAAATATGTTTTCAAATAGGTCATGGTTTAGTCCATGTAGCCCCAAAAAGGTTGTGGTTCAGTTCAAGGAGAGACAAGAAGGTCATAGTTCAGTTCAAGAAGCACCAATACAATCACAACCCATCATAGGAGGTCATGATTCTGGCTTGAGTGGACTAAGATCTATGTTGCACAGCTTTAGTGTGCTAAGCTATAAGAAAGTCATGGCCTTTGTATGGGTTACAAACTGAGCTCTAGTTTGTGTGTGGAATGCCATCATTACCTGAGAGTTTATGGACTATTGTTTCTTTATGTACTGCTTGAGTAATTGGGGTTTCCTTACATGGCGATTGGGTTACCTTGACTGCTATTGTAGTTAACTAAATCGATAATAATTGAATTTATTCTCTCTCTTAAGTATGTCATTTGTTCCTATAGTGACTTGTCACGGTTCAGTTCAAGAAGTACCATGAAGGTCACAACTCAACTTTCGAGGTAAGGATTTAGATTTATTAGCCCTCAAAAAGGTCAGACCCAGCCTAACAGTCCAACATAAGGTCACTGATCAGGTCTAGCATCAAAAAAAAAGTCATGACCCAGCCCAAAAGGAAACACATAGGTCACAGATTATTCTAGGAATCCCTAATAGGTCAAGGCTCAATCCAAGAGCATCACACAGGTCACAACTTAGCCCAAAAGGAAACACAGACATAATGGCTAGGTTCTATAGCACCCTAGCAGGCATATGAAGGGTGACAACCCACTTCAAGAGATAAACCTACCGGGATGAGGGAGATATGTTAGTCCACTCAAATAGTGTTGTGGTTTATTTAGGAATCCCCAAACAACTCACAACCTACTCAAGTAATTTCAGACAGGTCACGTTTTAGTCCATCCATCCCCAAGAAGGTCAATATTCACTTCAAGAATACCCAAACACTCAAGAAGTGCAGAAAATATCTTAGTACACTAAAAAATGGTTATGGTTTTTTCTAGAATCCCCAAAGAACTCACAACCTACTCAAGCATGTTTAGACATGCGACTGTTTAGTCTAGGAATCCCCAAGAAGGTCATAGTTCACTTCAAGCATACCCAAACACTTAAACATTGAAACAAAGATCTTATTCCACTCAAACAGGGTTATGGTTTCTTCTAGCAGCCCCAAACAACTCATAGCTTGCACAAGAAATTTTATACAGTTCATGGTTTAGTCGAGGAAACCCAAAGAAGGTCACGATTCACTTCAAGCATGCGCAAACACTCAAACAGTGCAACGAAGGTATTAGTCCACTCAAATAAGGTTATGGTTTATTCTAGCAGCCCCAAATAACTCATAGAGTGCTCAAGCAAGTTTAGGAAAGTCATAGTTTAGTCCAACCATCCCCAAGAAGGTCACAATAGTAGACCCAAACACTCAAACAATGCAACGGAGATATTAGTCCACTCAAACAAGGTTATGGTTTCTTCTAACAGCCCTAAACAACTCACATCCCGCTCAAGCAAATTTAGATAGGTCACAGTTTAGTCTAGGAAGCCCGAAGAAGGTCACAGTTCACTTCAAGAAGACCCAAACACTCAAACAATGAAAAAAAAATCTTAGTCCACTCAAACATGGTTATATTTTGTTCTAGCAACCCCAAACAACTTGCAACCTACTCAAGCAAGTTCAGTCAGGTCACAGTTTATTCCAGGCAGCCCCAAGAAGGTCACAGTTCACTTAAAGTAGACCCAAACAATCAAACACTATTGCATATATCTTAGACCACTCAAACAATGTTATGGTGTATTCTAATATCCCCAAACAACTCACAGCCTCTTCAAGCAAGTTCAGGCAAGTCACAGTTCATTTCAGGAAGCACCAAGAAGGTCACAACCCAACTTAGGATGTCATGGTTCAGACTTATCATCCCTAAAAGAGGTCACACCTAGACTAATAATCCAATAGAAGGTCACGTATCAACTCCAGGAACAACACATAGGTCATGGCTAGACCCAAAATCTAGCACACAAGTCACATCTTATTCGAGGCAGCTCTAACAGGTCAAGCCTCAGTCTAGGAGAATCACACTGGTCATGACTCAACCCAAAAGGAAACACACAAGTCACAGCTAGGTTCTACAACACCCTAGTAGGAAGATGAAGGGTCACAACCCACTTCAAATAAGAGCAACAACCAAGACAAGAAAGAAACATACCTAGCAAGCTGAGGGAGAGGTGGCGCAACTTAATAACATCAACAAAACCCTATGGATCAATAAAAACTCTTTAGTCCATAATTGTTCCATACCACAACCGTATTTTTTATCATCACCGTATAAGGAAGGTCCAACTGTAAGATTTCATAAACCACTAGGTAGCTAATTTTTTTGAAAACCTCCAGTCAAAACAACTTTTTAATATGTTAATATACAAATTAATTGCTAGATATATCGACATGAAAAATACATCGTTGCACTCTCAGTACTGCAACTATCTTCTCTATAAAACTAAGAAGAAATACACTGCAAATTGTATGGTCTATTGTGAAGTTGATTCCATGCAAATAGTGTCCTAAGTCACATGCCCTTGAAACAAAAAGTTCTGAAGACTACATAAAGTAATTTTAAATGGTCTGAATTATACGTAAAGTAAACAATGTGTTTGCAAGTGATTCATAAAATGTGGTCATCTAGATCGATGATTTTACCAAAATCTTCTTCAGCCACCGAATGAAACTCATTTTTTCCTCCTTCAAACGTTCACATCCACCAATTGTATCTTCATAGGCAGGGGGGATGTTACTTGCACATGAATGATATTCACATTGGAATCTTCAGGACCAAGTGGCACTCCATCGGTCATAACAAGTGACTAAATTCATCCATTATTGACAATAGGACCATCATATGGATCTTGGATGTTAACTTTATCACCTACCAAGAATACTTCAGGTTCTGCTAGAGTTAATGGGTACTTCCAAAAACAAAACAAAAAATACATAAATATAAGAAGACAAAAAATTACAGTTAAATTCCAAAAATATGCATAATTTATAACAAACTTGAATGCACTCACTGAGTCAATATTTGAAATACGTCCAACAGGAGTTGGCACTGATCGAAAATGATGAGGTGCATCAATGTTGGGATAATTTTTAGTTTATTAGACTGAAAATTTTCCTTTAACTATATTTTTCATGTCATTACATCATCCACTAATCAAATGTAACATTATAAGGACACAATAATATAGTAGAAAAATAGTAAATGTAACAATAAAACACTAAAAATCATACCTAAACAATTTAATCAGATTATGAAATCAAGTGAAGAAATGTTTGTGTAGGAATGATAATTATCTTACCTCATCTAAATCACTATGACATTCCTTATTTTTCCATAAAGCAACACTAGGTTGAATGGAGGATACTATGGTTGACATTGTCTTTTCCAACCCATTTATGCATTCCATTACATGTTTATAATTATCACTATTGTATTGAACAATAGATGTGGTTTGGCTATTTAAAATTCATTAGATGGCATTGATCTTCCTATTTAATTTTTTTATATATGCTAATGTTTAGAATTGTCTAAATCTAACATTATTATATGTTCAACAATTCCACTCGCATCTAGTTTTGATTTATTAGATCCATGAACCTACAAATCATTATGAACACATAATTAGTTAGACATATATATAAATAAAAATGCAATATAACACAACTTATTTACAAATATACTTACAAAAAGTCCATACATAATGTATTCAACAAAAAACCCATATACTTACAAACATGTTTTGATTGGCTAGCCACCCACCACAATCCAAAATAAATCGATCCTTCACATTATCTCTTCATTTACTCCCTTTGTTACTCTTCTTAAAATACTCTTCAACACACATAGTTTCATTCAAATCTTCCCACTGTCTCGAGGTCAAGCAGTTGTCCCTATCTTTCCCATCGAAGATTAGTTTTCTGCATTTATGCATAAATTTATTAATCAATTTTCTCATTGTGCTCTTGTAATATTTGGTGGAAATACTTCCACTGACAGTCTCAAAGACATTTTCCATTTTCCGAATCACTTGATCCACATTTCTTTCATCTTTATCTGAAGAATTGGATTTGGTAACATCCAAGTGATATCTTACTCTTGTTCCCAACTCTGAGTCCCACCTTGAGGCATTTGATCCAATAGGTTCACCATCTTTTACCTCAACAGAATAAGCCTTCTTCCCTTATAATTTCCTTTCTTTGGCTTCTCATTATATGGACTTATACATGATTTGAATAAATATTCGTATGTTTATGAAATATTATATATCTTCAGTTGAGTCAATATTGGGTAATATCAAATGAGCAGTCATATTTGTGGACACGATAGGTGTATTTTCTTTGGCATCTAAAATCCTAATTGGTTCAATCAAATAAAAATTGGGTGATGTCGAATGACTAGTCATATTTGTGGATACAATAGGTTTTTTTCCCTTGGCAATTGAAGGCCTAATTTTTTCATTCAAATAAATATTGGGTGATGCTAAATGATAACTCCATGGAAATATCATAAACCCACTTCATACTTAGGATAAAAATATTTAATATTTTTTTATTAAATTTCTACCTACAAGCCCAGGTAGTTGGCATCCACTTGCACCACATGGTCAAAACTTTTCATATATACCCCAGGAGTGCTTTTATCCCGATTATGGTTTGACCCTATCCACTTTATTGACTTCCAAAATTAGTAACTGCACCTTCCTGTAGATTCCATCTTTATTCTATTTTATTCCATCTTTTCTATGGATAAGGTAAAGTTAATCAACTAGGAAACTAATATCTTTTGTTTCCAACCCATCCTCCATTCTTTTCTCTCCATATTATAGGATTAGCATTTTTTTCCATCATTGATGACAACTCACTCATGCTTTAGCTAATTAGTGAGGTCCTTGACTGATTAGGAAAGTGCTTTAGCCATCTATGGGGGTTTATCATATTTGGTAAGTATGCTTTATGATATAGCATGAGTTGTCTCCTATGAAACTTGAATTTACTTATGAAGGATGCATTATTTATGTACACTAAGTTCATAAATAATAAGATGGATGATATTGGATCATTCTTTACTTCTCTTGTATCCAGTCTTACTATTCATCTCTCTATTTTCCTTGTGCATAGTTGTTAGAATTATCTTTGTAGCAAGATCTACCTTAGGTTATTATTCTTTTCATCAAGGCTCTTTTCCTACATGTTATTAGACTGCCAGGTTTTTCAATCTCAACAGATTTGAGGAGCTATATGTTCTCTCTATGAGAGCGCATCCATATTCATGTTCCTCTCTGAAGAAGAGTTTTTTATTAAGATTACAAGATTTTCTCCCAGTTTTATTTGTGAAAGTTGCATAGAATATCTCCTTGAGTGCATCAACATATTAGTATGGATTCTTCTTTAGCTATGATCCAAACTCCCTTCAATTATCATGAATGGGAATCCAAAATTGGAATTCTATTAGGAAATAAGGGACTATATGGAGTTTATATCGATTTAGAAAATCAACCAAATTTTGTTGTTGAGAAAGCTAAGTGACATAATAGATTGGATGAAGCCTATGGATTGATTTTCCTCTCTATTTTCCCTGGTATACTCTTTCATATAGATGGTTTTACCACTCCAAACCAAGTATGGACCAAAATTGAGCCTCTCTTTGGAGTTCAAGATGAGATACGAGCACAATAGTTGGAGAATGAGTTATTCTCATTGAGTCCAAGCAGTTTTGATTCCATTGAGGGGTTCTTCACCAAATTCAATTCACTGGTTATATTTATCAAGCAATGTCAGATTGAAAATAAAGAAGATCAATCGATGATTTCCATCCTATCAAAATTGGGTCCTGAATACTCAGTTTTTGTGTCTACTTTTCATGTTATTAGGCTTTCTATTTCTAATTGGAAAACGTCTTCTTTGAGTACATTCTTTGATTCACTGGAAAAGGAACAAGATAAATTGGTCCAGATAGGTTCTCTTATATATTCCAAGGGAAAGTATCATTCTCTTATAGTTCAAGGAAGCAAGAATATGAAATCCAAAGAGAAGCAAATTGTGAAAGAGAAGAAGCTAAAGTCAGATAATGAAGATGAAAGTTTGAAGCCTACTGATGAAGGTTCAATGAAGAAAGTAAAGAATAAAGGAAGTACATCCAAGTGTTATTATTTGATAAAGTTTGAGAAGAAATGTTTCTAAAATAATATGGAAATATTTTCTCATCTTCTTGAGAAGCACAACATCGAAGTTCCAAATGCACTAGAGAAGCCCGCCGATTCTTCTGAACATTGTCATAATGCCCAGTTCCAAGGTGATATAAACTATGAATAGAGTGACATATTTAAGTCCTTTCCTCATATATATGATATATATTCTCCTTATGATATATCAGAATCAGAAATATCAGTTTCTTTCTTTGATAATCCAGATATTAGTCTCCTAGATTCATCTCCCAATACTTGTGATTTTTCACTAGATCCTGACTTGTCTTTAAGAAGCTCTTCATCACTTGGTTATAATTTTGATTAAGAATCATATTTTCAGGTTGATATGCATGTCATGACACCATTCATACCCAAATCCATACCATATACCATACCTTTGAATACTTCTAACACTATAAAAACCTCAAGTTCACTAGTTGATTCCTCATTGGTTTCTTATGTAGTGTTACTTATATCAAATGGTTTCAAGTCTTTCCTAGTTTTCACTAGATGGTTATATATGATATTATTCATCACTGGAATTGAATTACACACGTTTGGATATGTTCTAGGCACTCATGGTTCAAATCTCAAGTATATCCATCATTCATATTTTACACTCATCAACTTTCCCCAGTTGCTCATACTTTTCCTAGTATAACCCTATATCCTCATGGAGACACTGAAGCATTTGTATTTGATGTTCCATATGATAATATTTATGATATATCATATTATTTTAAGCCTCATATCAGATCTGGAAATGTTCTACATCATATTGGAAGAATGATATGTGATCCACATCACAATTTTGTAGGTATGCAAGCAACTAATTGGGTTAATGTCTATCTTAGTTTTTGTACTCGCTGGGAAAGACTATAAACCTATATATTTTACATTTCATATTTTGTTTGCATATCAGAGTCTATTAGAAGAAAGAAGCATTCAGATAATTCTCCTACCTCATCAGATGACGAGATACAAGGAGTCTCTCCTCTTCTTTCTTGCAGATTCTACACTCTCGTGCATGATCATGGAGTCTACATTTTCTTAATAAAAGTATTTCACTAGAAGAATTTAATTCAGCTAATTAAAATGAATATAAAGACATATTGAAGACATATTTAAATTTTATGCCTTGTCCTTTCTGTAGGGGGGATTTTCCTCATGTGGTTTTTCCTCTTTCCTCAACTTTCTTAGACATGAATAATTGTAACGGGTGATCATATGCTTGTTTCTAGGACCTATATACACATATATGCATACATATGCACATGATTATTTCAGACATATCATCATAAAGTCAGACTTAAATGGGTCGTGTTAATATTATAAACCCACTTCATACTTAGGATGAAAATATTTAATTATTTTTTATTAAATTCCTACCTACTAGCCTAAATAGTCAGCATCCACTTGCACCACATGTTCAAAACTTGCCATATATATACCCCACGATTTCTTTTATAATGAATCTGGTTTGATCCTGCCCACTTTATTGTCTTCCCGAATTAGCAGCTACGCCTTCCTATGGATTCTTTCTTTATTCTAGCTTTCATGTGAATAAGGTAAAGCTAGTCAACTAGAAAATTGTTATCTTTTGTTTCCAACCCATCCTCCATTATTTTCTCTCCATATTCTAGGATTAGCATGTTTTTCCATCATTCATTACAACTCACTCATTCTTTATCTAATTCGTGATGTCCTTGACTGATTAGGAAAGTTTAGCGACCTATGTGGGTTTATCATATTTGGTAAGTCTTCTTTATGATCTAGCATGAGTTGTCTCCTACGAAAATCAAGTTTACCTATGAAGGATGTATTATTTATGTACACTATGTTGATAAATAATACAATGGAACATATTGGATCATTCTTCACTTCTCTTGTATCCAGTATTACTCTCTCTATTTTCCTTGTGCATACCTTTGAGAATTATTTTTGTAGCAAGATCTACCTCCTGTGCTTCTTCTTTGCATCAAGGCTCTTTTTCTACATGGTATCAGAGATGCAATTTCTACAAAGTCATATTTGTGGACACAATAGGTGTTTTTTATTTGGCATATGAAGGCCTAATTAGTTCCTTAGTGGCCACATTTGGTGTGGGACTAGCTATCTAACCAATTTGGACATATGTGCCTTCAAATATTAGTTTTAATTTTAAATTAAGGTCTCACAAACCGGATTCTGATCCAGAATATACCAAGTCTTCATCAATAGCATATTGGACATGATCATCATCATGTGAGATATCAGGAAGTTGATCATTAGTATTATCAACATCTTCTCCATGTACTAATCCACCAAGGTATAGGCTTCCACGAGCTAGCATAAAAGTGACTTTGCTTTCCTTTTGTTTTTTATCATTTTGTGTAGAATCAACCTTTTCCCTATAAAATAAAAAACTTATCAAATTAGAATCAAAATCATACATGGCTTACATCATTAAATAGAGTATATAAAACTATCATAAAATATCCGTAGAAGTGAAAAAGTACGAGGAATAAATACTTGTTGATTTGTCAAACCATGAGATGGAAACATTGTGCCTTTTCCTACCTTTTGGTTCTGCTCTTTTTCTCTAAAAGACAACTTTTCCCTATAAAACAAGAAAACTTATCAAATGAGAATCAAAAGCTTATATAGGCTATGTCATGAAATAGATTATAAACAACTTTCATGAAAATGCACATAAGTGGAAAGGTACAAGGAATAACTACTTACTTATTTCCCAAACTAAGATATGACATATATTCTTCATTTCTTGCGATCTGTTCTTTATGAACACGCTCATATTCTACAGCATTTTCATCATTGTTTTGGCCACTTCTACTTTTCATCCCCTTGTTCTTGATATCCTTTTATGTCCAACATTTGTCATAAAAACCATCATTAGTACATGGGAAAACAAAAGGTTGACATCAAAATGTAATACTTGCACCACTATTTAGACTACCAACTAGTCTTGAATTGGTGATGGTTTGTGAACAGTTCAAATTTGATGCAATTTGGTAAGGAAACTAAATATTGATTGCTAACTCCTTACTATGACCATCATGATGGCATACAGTCAAAGAATAATTATTCCATCTTTTGTTAACATTGAAACTCAAAAACATTTATTCATAGAATTTCTCAAGCAAAATTTGATATTAAAGAACAAAAGGAATTCATATTTAAAACATTGCATAGTACCAAAAAAATATTTCGCTAATCCCATTTCCAAAACTATAAAATACATACAAATCTTAGTACATAGTTTAGTACAACCATTGGCTAATTGAGTTTAGTACAACCATTGGCTAATTGCATGTCCAAAAAACAATAAAATCCAATTGGCATAGTGAAAATCTAGTCCATAAATATAAGATGACAAATCATCATCGCCATGATTTTCATTTCCATCGAGATCACAATCTTGATCACTCATGTATGCATCTACTTCATTTTCTCCATCATCCTCATACAACATATTTTCCTGATCATGCATTACATTCTACATCTCAGTCTCTTCATTGGGAATGAAAGTTTCACTACAAAAAAAACCCCTTTGGGGGCAGTTTTGGCTTGATGCAGTTTTTCTAAATAGCAACCCCCCCCCCCCCCCCC
>LPNX010095000.1:137590-154257 GCA_001517045.1 Pseudotsuga menziesii
GACTTTTGGAGGGTTTTTTTAAAAGAACCCCCCTAAAGACATTGGGGGCGATTTTTCTAAAACCCCCCACAAAATATTTTTAGGTATTTGGGGGTGGTTCTTAAAAATCCCCCTCGAAAGTATTGAGAATCGTACATTTGGGTCCCCCCTAAAGGTGTTTTTGAAGGCGATTTTAGAATCCCCCCCCCCAAAAAAGTCATGAGAATTAGACATTTTGGGGTGGTTGTTTTAAAACCTCCCCCAAAAGTTCAATTTTCATGACTTTTGGAGGATTTTTTTTAAATCCCCCCATAAAGACATTTTCAAGTCGTATTTTAAAAAATTATCCATTTAAAAGTCTTGAGAATTGAACTTTTGGCGATGTTTTGTAAAATCCCGCCTCCAATTGTTGAATTCTTATGATGTTTAGGGGGGGGGGGGTAGAAAGGATACTCCTAAATATACGTTTCAAGGATTTTTTTTGAAACCCCTCATAAAAATCAGAGAATTTTACTTTTGGAGGTGGTTTTTTAAAGACTGTTGCCAAAAATTCAATTCTCATGACTTTGGTGGGGGGTTAGAAGGACCACCCCTAAATATTTTTTCAGGTATGTTCTTGATACCCATCCTCTCAAAGTCTATCAAAATTTATCACTAATTATTGTATAATTGACCCCTAATTAACCTCATGATTGATGGCTAATTACCCCCAATTATATTTCATTGACCCAAAATGACCCCTACTTGATCACTAATTGCCCCTAAATAATCCATGGTTACCAGTAATTAACCCTTGATAACTTGTAAATGACCATTACTTTTTTTGAAGGGAAACCTCGTGGATAAACCTATTGGATTTTTCCAAACATTCATAGATGGAATATTCCCTATTAAATCCATCGATGCAGACTAGTGTGCCTCACACACAAGGATTCGAAATGGGCACATTCCACCATGAACCTAACTAAATTCCCAACATCATGGACAACCACTAGTTTAATTAATCCCTTGGGATAAAATGGCCCCTACTTACCCATAATTGACCCATACGTACTATTAATTGCCCCTAGTTAACCAACAACCCTAATGACTGAGCCTAATCATAAGGGAATCAAGAGATTTGAATTCATGACCTTCCCAACTTTGAGGGAATTAATATCTCATGTTTGGCTCATGACAACTTGAGCTAACTCTAAAGGATAGATTCATGGCAAACATGTGGATGTGCTTTAACATTATGGCCAATTTATTTACTTGATTTTAAATCAAAAGATTATGAAATTTACATAATTCATTTTTGTTCCTCCAATTTTGTGTGGAGTTGTGTTGTCATATTTGATGTGAATATGTAACAAAGATTCATAGTGTGGAGCTCAATCCAACTTCCCACTAGTGAAACAGTTTGGCTTATAAGAAGGAAAACAGGTTTTATCATTCATGCACTTGAAAGGCATGTCAAATCATGAATATTTTGTAATAGTTAAGTAAAAGTGAGATAATACCCAAATTTTACAATGTAAGGCAACCTAAATCGAAGGAGATATGATTTCCACATGTGATGGGGTTCATAAGCCTTGGTGGAGGATTCATCATGGAGGGGATTATTATTCACTAGAACAAAATCTAAAGGGGGAGAGAGAGGAGAGACCACAAGGAGGGTACAACCTTGTGGATACTGACATTTTTAGACTAGGGAGACTACCTCGAATATGGATCAGCGTGTGAGATTGAACCTCTTTCCTTGTGATGTCATAGAATTAATAAGGGATGGCATCTACATTGAGAGATTATTGATTGCAAGCTTGCCTAAGGATGGGTGATGTGTGCCTCTCCCACAATGATTTTGGGAAATATTTCATTACAAATATAAGTGCCTTGGAACTTAATTGAATTATGTATATTGATAAGTTCTCTTTAGCAGATAATCAAATCACCACACGCACTTGAAGTCAGGATTGTGACTAAAGGATCTCGAGGGACCATTCCATGGTATAAGGAAAAATCTAAGATCTTATGCCATAGAATTTTAGTATGGATCTCATGGTCCATGTGTGGGGTTTCAAACCACCATTACCACATGAATTACCCTTGTTTAACCATTAATTGACCCCTAATTACCACTAATTAATGCCTAATTATCCCATAATTGACCCCTTATTAACCCCTAATTACTCGTAAATGACACTTAATTACCCATATTTGACAACAAATTACCCCTACATTATCACTAGTTAACCCCTAATTACCCTTCATTTACCCATACTTACCCATAAATTGCCCCTAACTATGCGTAGGGCTCGCGTAAGTCAAATATGCCTTATAGATCAGGGAAATTTTGGCTTGTGAGTGGGATATGGTGGATAATTCAGGATGTATAACAAGATGAAGGATTTTTTATAACTAGGTCAAGGTTTGATATTAACATCTATGGCCTAAGGTCATATCACTTCTTCTAGGTCCCATGGGTCATGCAGTTCCCCAAAAAACTACACATGCCTTTTATAGGAAAGTTTTAACATATGAGTGAGATACGTCCTTCGTATTGAGAATTAGCATACCAAGGATGGTTCTCAATTCCCATGCCATTGTCTAGGGATAAAAGGCGAGGTACTAGGCCATAACATATATTTCTATGGAGCTCACATGCCATGTTTCATTGCTTGGGGCATTATGCATGTTGTTAATACATAACCTTTGGCCTACGATTTTGGTATGGTGGTGATTTCAAGGTTTGAAATTGATATGTTTCTTGGGGATAAGTGCATAGTTGGTGCAAATCCTAGTTTCTAATCCATGGAATCTATCTCTAACCCTTAAATGTCATGTGTGGGTCCTAATGCAACAACATAGGTGTTATAGCAGATTTCACCACTCTAGGTGAATCACACTTTGTATGGCCTTCCCCTGTCCCACTGCAGACTCCTTAGATTCTATGGACCAATTTTTGTCCTTTGATGTTTCCTTGATCATCCCTAAAAACATATGAAAAATGATGTACGCGACTTTTAAACCTATAAGCGCATATATATGCGGGTTTGACCACTAAAACTGCGTACATCGGGATGTGTGCATAATCCAAATCCTTTTGGAGTTTTCCTTGACATGGATCCGACTCATTTGACTCCTGGCTTTCCCTATGCCTTTTGATCGCTTGGATTCGACCTTTCATTACCCCTTTGAAAAACTATATAAGGAACCCCTTGGTACATTGAAGGCATAAGAGAGAATTGAAAGCAATGAAACTATAGTCCATTGTTGGCGGAACTTATGCTTGAGTCTGCATCCCTTTGTCCCTTGGAGCACTAGTGTGTTCTTCCCAAGCTTTCCTTTTGCTTGTGAGCTTGCTAGCGATGGACAGAGGAGTGAAGTGGTGGAAGCCCAAGCGGGGGATTCAGTTTCTCCGGTTCGTAGACGTGCTGCCAGAGGTTGTATCTTGTAATCTCTGATTTATATTAATAGAAATATCTTTTCCTGTCCAATAATGTATGTTTGAATGAATATTTTATCCATGGGATTATGTCAAATGCTTTTACATTATTGATTATATATGTTAGAATAGATCTAACACCATGATATATAGAATGCTTGTATTGTTTACTTGTTGTTGAGGAAGTAACAGATCAATTCAAGCTGAAGATTGGAAAGCTCAACGGGGATCTACTTCAACCGTCCGGAATAAGGTACAAGATCTGATCCTTTAGTGTTAGACATTTATTTTCTATTGCATATTGGAAAGGATTGATTTTTGGAGTCAAGCCGTTTGTTGTGGTACCCCAAGACATAGGAATTTCTCTCCGTAACAGAATTGGTGACTCCGCTGGGGAGTTCCTAGTAGTTGTCCTTTGTGGGTTGTTTTCTCGGCATTCAATGAATTTGAATTGCTTTTTCTCTCTTGTTTCTGTGTCAGGTCTAGGGGCATGTATGCCTGGTAGAGTCTGATTGGTGTGAAGCTTGTCTCATCCTGTCTATTTGCCTTCATTTTATGCACCTTTCTTCCTGTACGCAATTTTTTGACTTACAGTCGTGTATACACGCGGTTTCCCTTGCGATTTCCGCGTATACATGCGGGTTTACTGCGAATAGTCGCATATGCCCTTGATTTTTCCTTTTTGGGGAAGATAGTTGGTTGCTAGGTGAATTCTAATATTTTTTGAGTCTCCTTTGGCATTGCCTGAGTTTGTTTAGACCTTTGTTCCTGACTAGAAACGTTTTTTTTTAGTCTAAATTTTTCTTTTTTAAGAAGGTTCTTGTCATGGCATTTTCGATTTTTTGTTGAGATTAGTGCATTAGAGTTTTTTTTACCTTAGTGCTTTGCTTGAATGCTATTTGGGCATGCTTGCAGAGTATAGGGGTGGTAGGATCATTCTTTTGCTTTTTGCATCTCTATTATTTTCAAAAAATCCAAAAACATTTGCTTATCATCATCATCATGCATTGCATTTTGCACTTTGCATTGTACTTACACTAGATTTGCTTTGGAGTACTAGTTAGGACTTCATATAGGAAAATTTGCATTTATCATTTGAAGAAGAATTGTGCATTTCACGTAGTAGCATACCCTGTTTTCATGGACATAATGCATTTTCATTGATTGTTAGGTGTGCATTTTACTTCTTGTTGCGTCATAACACCATTAGTTGCACGATCATATCCTTTTTTTGAGTAATAAAGCCAACTAAAATCAACGCTAAATAAAATGAATTACACTCTTTTCTTTTCTAGGGTGCACCAACAAGCTTAGGTTTTAGGATCTTGGAATAGTTCATTATAAGTCAATTCTCCAAGATCACTAAACAACAACATCTAGGTGTCTGTCCAGGTGAGTGTGTCAAATCCTTGATATAACCAGTGTTTCTTAGGATCCTCCTCTCAAAAGGGAGTTAAGCACGAGGCAGCGTGAGCGGTTATTGATTGGGATGACCCCTAGTCATAACTGAGCGGCACCGGAGATATTTCCAGGATTGTATTCATATCTGGGGGCTCTTTTGAGAGTTTCGAGCTTTGCTACCCTGCCCATACAGTCAATCCCACCTGCGAATCTCTTCCTAGGCATTGATTATATTGAGGTGACCTTAGTGGCCTTACCTAGGATATCAAGGGGGTACTTTGCAGGTGTTATTCTGCAGGTGTCTCGGCTAGGTTGGGGTTAGACAGCACAGTCTCTTTGTGCGTTGAACCTGAGGGCCACAATAATTGGTTATGTACCTCCGCTTGTTGTGTATGGGAGTCTCAAGCCTCTCCTAGGTGAGACATGCCTGCTTCATTCGGGAGCTCACTTATCTAGCCCTTGTTTGCTTGCATTTGGCTTTAGATTTTATTAGTGATTGCTTTGTGCACGATAGTTGGCCTAGGGTTTACATAAATAGAGAGTCTTTGCTATTTTTTGAGTCATTGTGGATTCGAGTGCGGTTCCTCGCCGTTCTCATCGTTTAGCAGGACTTCCACCTTCTACTTCTCCTCCTCCTTTGGGAGAGAGACCTAGACAGTCCAGGAGGAAAATTTCACACATTGATTCACACACCATGGGAGACTGTTTAGAGGATATTCCTGAACCACCTCCTCCCATTTGTGTAGACGATGGGGAATTTACTCCTACTTATGATCCTTCACCCGACTTAGCTGAGTTAGGTCCTGTGATTTCTGAGATAGGAAACTTGTACGATAGGCCTACTCACACCAGGTCTGATTCCCCATTGACGTGTTATCGGTATGGAATGTTGGAGGATGCCGGGACTCATTTTGAACCTACCAGCACTAGCTACGGTAGTTATGCTACATCTGGTTTCCCTACACATGATTTGACATTTCATGTCGAATCTGATTTCGAGCCTAACACTATTCCTGGGGGCACTCTCATTCCTTACCATGCGGAGAGGTTTGGGAGCACCAGTCACATTGCACCTTCCGTCCTAGCGATGGAAGCTACATCATATCTAACTCCTAGGTCTAGGGTTAGCGATCCGATTAGGATACCAGATCCAAGATGAGTAACAATAGGCGGTAGTACATATATTATTACTTAGGTTCCTTCATCCTCGGTCCCTAGTTCTTCAAATGTACATCCTCCACCTTATTCACGTGGTCCTTCGAGCCGGTATATGGCTACGAGTCAGGTCCGTACTGCGGTTACTAGACCGATTATGTCTCAAGTTCACATACCGCCCGCTACTTCAGGAGGCTATGTTCATGCTTATGGAGGTCATCTTGCTACTTCTGGGGTGTATATCCCTGCTTCTGGAGCATATCTTCCTACCTATGGAGTGTCTCATGGGGCATCGCATGCGATGACCTATGGACCTTATTATGGGACACAGTATGGACAGGTTTCTTCACCTTATGGAGGCGGGTATCAACAACCTACTTACTCTCCTAATTATGGCTTTGTATCTCCTACTAGTCAAGGTACACCATACTATGGTACTTCCATGCCATCCTATACGGGTCAGACGGGAGGAGGACACTATGGTCAAGGCCATGGTGGTAATCAACCCTATATGAACCAGGGAGCGGTCAATCGACCTCATCATCCTAGGCTCCCTTTCCTTGTGACATTTAATATTCCTGACTTATCGAGACTAACGAATGATCCTGTGGCTCATGACCCAGCTTGGCCAGCTATCCCTACCAAGATTCCTTCTGACATACCTAAGTTTGAAGGCAAACCGGGAGAGGATCCGAGCAAACACATTACTACGTTTCACCTTTGGTGCTCTTCGAATTCATTACATCAGGACTCAGTCCATTTGGGACTATTTCAACGCACCCTCACAGGGCCTGCTTCGAAATGGTATATAGAGTTACCTAAGGGGTCTTTCACTTTGTTCGACGACCTTGCGATGACTTTTCTTAATCACTTCCAGCTACCAGTGCACTATGACATTGGCAATAAACTCTTGTCGACATTTCGACAAGATAAAGACACACATATTTCTGACCATATTCAAGAGTGGCGTAGACAGAAGAGATTAATTAAATATTTTATACCACCGGAATTCCTCCTCGAGTGGTTCCTCAAGTTGTTATTGCCATATATAGCGAAGGATGTTTCCACATCCGGAGTGCAGAATGAGGAACAAGCGATTTTTAGGGTGCAGGAACTGGACTTGATCTATGCTCAGTTCCGTTTGTTGTATGAGATTATTCCCAATGCTCCTCGTTCTAGTTTCGATCCCAAAGTCAAACTTGGACCACATGCCGATGGCATTGTGGGTTGTGCAAGTGTGAAACCTGCAGATTCGGTTCCAAAACAAGTTAGTCAATTGTCACTCAACCAACTGCTTTGGGACAAGCTACGGCTTCATCTCAACCCGCCCAAATGGCGAATGTACTTTCTGTGCAATCGTCGAACCAAAAGGGTAACTAGCAGCCCAGACAGAATAGAAAAAAGGGTAAAAATAATAATCGAAAGGGTGGGAATAAGAATGAGAATGCTAACAATAGTGACAAGAACGGTAGAAATGCTAGGGGGGACAAGCAAGTGAAACGTAAGGTTAAGTTCCCTTGCAAGCTATGTAAGGATGATCACCTCACTTACTTGTGCCCTCGGATTGAAGAAGCTTCGAGATTCTTAGCACAAGGCCCAGCTGTGCTAACTAACCCTTTACCGCATAATCAAAATATGAACTCGAAGTCCCATGACCAGTCTAGTGATGATGATCCACCAAAGGGGAGTGGTCGTGGGTACATTAACATGGTCCGTGCTGCGAAAGTTGTGACTCGTGTGAAAGATTATAGTTCGTCACAACCCAGCCCAGGAAAAGAGCCTGATCCACCAGGGTCCCCTTTGTGCATTGAGAAACCTATGGATAAAACTGAGGCTGTACCTCGCATTCCTAAGGGAGTCCTTAAGTTTTCAGGGCATAATCCAAATGCCCGAGCCACCCAGAATTATTCAGTTGTAGAGGATTTGGGCCATACTCCTTATGCAATGTTTGCATTGGAAGTGCTTCAGAGTTGTCCTTCGCAAAGGAAGGCATTGTTTTCTGCCCTTGGTGTGAATGATGATGATTCTTCCTCTATGATCAAATTTGAAACCGTGAGACTTCAGCCTCGCTTGCCCTACTATGTGTCTCTTTTGGTGCATGTAGAATGTCTTGGTATGACCGTCAAACATACTGTGATTGACGAGGGCGCTGTTTCTTCTGTGATGTTTTTGGCCTGTTGGAAGGGTCTCGGTTCTCCTGAGCTATCTAAATCAGTGACTATGTTAACTACATTCAATGGGAAATCTTTTAGGCTACATGACATCCTTCCTTCCCTTAAATTCCATTTGGGGGGGAAGACCATTGCGATAGAGGTTGAGGTGGCTGATGCGCCCCTTGACTATAATCTCTTGCTGGGTAGGAATTGGATGTACAGTATGCAAGCTGTTGCTTCTTCCTTGTTCCGTGTTGTATGCTTTCCACATAATGGGAAGATCGTAACGATTGATCAAATGACATTCAAGAATCCATCTGTTACCGCATCCTCGGGAGCTTCGATCCTGATCGTTGAGCACTCTCAGTCGGCAACTGGGAGTGTGGGTGTAGGCATGTATCCATCCCTCATGGGAAGCTTTAGTTGTACTGCACCGATCCTCATGATAGGATCTAGTTTTGATGAGGCTTCGACTTCTATGGCATCAGTGTCTTTTCGCACGAATCATATGGAAGACCCTTGGATTCTTCCTACACCGAGTACTTCGAGTGAGCTTGTCGAGACAAGCATGCCATTTCCTGCAACCATGATAGCTTATCAAGCTAATCTCAAGAGTGTTGCAGAGCCTAGTCCTTCCTCTTCACAGACAAAGGAGGAGGACCCATATGTGCTGCCGGCATGGGCAGTACAATCTTCTCATGCCCATGACTACCTTGATATGATTTTCCCTTCGGATGAAGTGATTATTGAAGCTATGTCGGGAGTTGAGCCACCATGGGAGGAACTTCATCATAGATCGTACTTTCTTCCAGAGCTTGACCATTTGGAGCGTGAGGATTTTAGGGCGGTTCTTAGTCAGAGAGTTGGTAGTCTTGTTGTTCCATTAAGCTCTCCTGGTCCGATGGCTAATGGAAACATGGAAAACATATCTTCAATGATTCCTATCAACATCTCTCGCAATCCTGGCACGATAGAGAATGTCTATATTGGGGCAGAATGTTTCCATGCTGAGATTCTGGAATATACCGAGATATTCAAGGAATTCCATGATATTTTTTCCTTGTCTTACAATGAGATGCCAGGTATTGACCCTCGTATTGTCGAGCATGAGATTAAGACTTACCCCAACGCTAAGCCTGCTCGACAACGTTTACATGCGGTGAATCCTAGGAAAGCACCCGCCATGAAGGCAGAGATAGAGAAACTGTTGAAAGCTGGTTTCATATATCCCATTCCCTTGACGGAGTGGGTTTCAAACCCCATTCCGGTGGATAAGAAGCAGGGAGCGATCTGCATATGCACTGATTTCTGCGATTCGAATCGTGCCTGTCCTAAGGATAACTTCCCCACACCATTTATAGATCATATTTTGGATGAGTGTGCGGGTAGCGAGGTGTTCTCCTTTATGGACGGATTTTCCGGGTATAATAAGATACAGATTAAACCTGAGGACCAACATAAGACTGCATTTATTTGTCCTTGGGGAACGTTTGCATATCAAAAAATTCCTTTCATCCTTAAAAATGCCGAAGCTACATTTCAGCGGGCAATGACCTTGATTTTCCACGATCTCAAGTCAATTATCGAGGTATTTTTGGATGATCTCGCTGCTCATTCTCGTATGAGAATGCGTCATCCCTATCACTTGAGATTGGTATTCGAAAGATGCTGGCACTATTCAGTTAGATTAAATCCTCATAAGTGCAAATTTTGCGTGAAGTCATGTCGTTTGTTAGGATTCATCGTTTCGAAAGAGGGTATAAGAGTCAACCCTTTGAAGGTTGAGGCAATACTTCAGTTGTCTCCCTCGAAGAATATTCATCATCTTCAGTGTTTGCAAGGCATGGAAAACTTCTTACAAATATTTGTTGTCAACTTTTCCAATTTGACTAGAGGCTTCATGAGTCTCTTGAAGAAGGATACTCCCTTTTATTGGGATGAGCGAGCCCAGGAGTCCTTCGATGCACTCAAGCGAGCCCTAGCATCGGCCCCGGTGATTAGTCCTCTGGACTATAGCCATGATTTCTTATTATATGTGGCCACATCTTTAGAGACAATTGGTATGGTCTTGGTTCAAGAGGATGAGGAGCTCCAAGAGCATGTCATATATTATCTGAGCCGAAACCTTATTGTTGCAGAGATTCATTATTCTCATGTCGAGAAGCTTGCTTTAGGTACCGTACATGCGGTTCAGCATTTGAGACATTATATTCTCCTTCACCAGACCTTGGTTGTAGCCCATGTCAATCCATTTCAATTCGTCCTCACTCGAAGGATGATTGGGGGAAAGTATAATAAATGGATTGTCATTCTGCAAGAATTTGATCTCGAGTTTGTTTCGGCAAAATTGAAGAAGTATTTAATCTTTGCAGAGCTTATATCGGATTTTCCGAGCGAGGGCGAGGAGTTGGTTTGTGAAGATACGTTTGTCAATGAACACATCTTCTTAATCTCTACATTAGACCCATGGTATGGGGATATCATAATATATTTACAAACACTGAAGACCCATACTCACCTCTCGCGAGATGAATGACGATGATTACGTCACCTCTCTAAGAACTACCTCATAGTGGACAATACTTTGTATCGCCATGGGTTAGATTCCATTTTACGACGTTGTTTAACTCATGATGAGGCTGAGGTTGTGCTGAATGATTGGCACGGAGGGGCGTGTAGTGGTCATTTATCTGGGCTTTCTACAGCTCAAAATATTTTGAGAGCGGGTTATTTCTGGTTGTCGATCTTTAAGGATTGTGTTGATGCGTTCAATAGGTTCCACCCTTGCCAGGTGTTCTCATGTAATATGCACTCGAAACCTGCCCCGTTACATCCCATTATCACTGCCGGTCCCTTCACTAAGTGGGGGCTCGATTTTATGGATTGCAACCCAGCTTCGGCTGGGGGGCACCATAACATTATAGCGGCTGTTGATTATTTCACGAAATGGGATGAGGCTATGCCTGTGCTATGCCTACAATAAAATCCGACGGTGAGATAGCCACTCACTTTGTATTCAACCAAATTATTACTCGGTTTGGGATTCCGAAAGAGCTTGTCACTGACCATGGCTCACACTTTCAGAACCGTATGATGGAAGAGTTGGCATCAAAGTTAGGGTATAAGCAAGAGCACTCCTCTTCTTACTACCCCCAAGCGAATGGATAGGTAGAGGTAGTGAATCAATCACTCAAATCCATTCTCCAATGAACCATCGCACAAAGCAAGAATAATTGACACATTATGTTATATTCGGCTTTGTGGGCATATCGAACTGCGGTTAAGACTGCCACTGGTTTTTCTCCATATCAGCTTGTACATGGATCGGAGTCGATATTGCCAGATGAATGCAAAATTCCTTCGTTGAAGCTAGCTGTGGAACTCTTACTAGACACTTCACCTTTGGAGGAGCATTTGGTTCACCTTGAGCAACTTGATGAGCAGTGTCAGGATGCCTTGGTGGCTCTAGAGGTTAATAAGCATCGCGTTAAGGTCCAGTATGATAAGTCTGTCCATCCAAGAGTGTTTAGTGAAGGATACTTGTTCCTTTTGTGGGATCAACCGAAAGAACCATTGGGGGCAGGGAAATTTAATCCTATGTGGCGTGGTCCTTACGTGGTCAAGCGTGTGTTAGAGAAGGGTGCTTATGAGTTAGTGGATTACGAAGGAACAGCTTTGGAAGAGCCTAGAAATGAGCTCTATCTCAAAATATACTAAGCATAATCTTTATCCAAGGCTGCTTGTTGTATATTATTGTACAAATTTGCATAGTTAGGTCTTTTTCTTATCATGATCGGGTTTTTGATTAGTTTTCGTTTATTTTGGCAGATGTTAATGGAATCTTCCACCTACATAGGATTCACGAATGGTGCAAGCCGTCACACTCAACACTCAGCCTCTACTGCTTGGGTGATTTATACTCCTATGGGTCAGGTACTATCTTCAGGAGGTGTATGTCTATGGCCATCTTCCAACAATGTTGCTGAATATAGCACCGTTATTGAGCTTATACGGGATGCCATTCTACATGGCGTTCTATCTCTTGAGGTACGTCTTGATTCGGAGTTAGTAGTGTCACAGCTCAATGGTTTGTACCATGTTAGAGATCTGACATTATTGAGAATATTCTTACGTGTGAGATTGTTAGAACAACAATTTGACAATATAACATATATACACATTCCAAGAAATAATAATCAAGTTGCTGACTCATATGCTAACTACGTTTTAGATTGACATTTGTTTCATTCATAATAAAGTAATCACAAACACAATTTTTACACATGTAAATAAATAAATCGATCACCATAAAACTTTTTATACATAAAAAATGTGATAATACATAGTGTCATGATACAAAATTTGGGCTTTTAAGCCACCATCATATAATACATGGTCGTACAAAATGTATACACTCCCATGTATCTAATCCTGTGGAGGAGGAGGAGGGTTGTGATCATGGAATGTCACTACGGCTCTAGCTAGCCATCGAAATAAATGCACCCATGTGCGTGGTACACCCACCACCTGCTGCTGCATGGCCTCAGGAAAGTCCTCGACTTGCACCATGGGAACTCTATGAGTCAGTCTCACAAAGTTGGTATGAATTCTCTGGAGCGTTCGCTCCGCATCCACACCCATGATGTCATCTCCTCTTCCCCTCTATCTATGACCAGGGAAGCCCTCTGGCCGTCGTGGTCCAACATCTGCACACAAATGGTAGATGTCACTATGTGTTGTCGCGCAAAAACATGTCTTTTTGCTTCCATAAAATCAAGAAAATACAAAAAAATTCAATAACTCAAAAGATTTAAAAAAGAGTGAGGGTCAATATTTGTGACCTATATCACCGTATGCCGATCCTGGTGGCAATGGCATGTCCAGGTCCCTCCGGAAATCTATCCCTGCATAGGGGTAGTCATCAATGGAAACTATCTGTCGTCGCCACCATGGAAAGAAGTTAGCTGGATATGGGTTGGCCACCTTACCACCCCCCTAGTCTGCGCATAGCATCTACCCAATGTCGTTGGTCCAGATCTCAAACCCCGTGGAGAGGAACGTCCACTCTAGGGCTCAATCCTGGAACACACTCAAAGAAAAATGTTCTCAATATACTGCTGAACCGAAAGTTCTGCACCCTACTTGCCTTACACTCACTGAGCTGGTGTTTCATGTTGCTCAGTAGGGTAGTACTCTAGTCATATATTGTGGGTCTCATGCACTCTACTACATAGAACATCAGAGGCTGTGAGGCCTGGTGGAGTGATGCTAAGCCGGCTATCCTGCTTAGTGTCAATAATATGGCCGTTAGGCCAAGCACCTTTATAGAATTGGTAGGGACTTGACTCCCCACCTTCTTGGTGTCTGGATAACAGTACACTGCAATGTACTCATCGATAGTCAGGCCACCACCTGGCCCACCATGGGAACAAAGGTTCACCACCTCCCCTCGTCTAGAAAGCCCTGTGATAAAGTATATGTCCTCCACCTCAATTGTGAGGGACATCCCATCAATATAAAAGGACTCCGAGTCTAGATCCCAATAGTCTACCAGCATCTGTAGCAGTCTTGGTTTGGCCGTCAAACCACCAAGACACCAAAACTTGTAGAGTCTGCATGCACGAAGAGCTTGTTGAGCCATTAAGTCGGCCCTTACTGCTTCCTCTACTTCACCATGCTCATGCTCTCTCCACTCTAGCACCATCCTGCAAAAGAAATTGGAAAATTTCCCATTAGTTTAGTGAAAAATCATATGCGCGGCCTCATATGCGACTGTTTTGAAAACAACTGTGTATGTACGCAGTTTTGAGACCCTTTTTTGCGTATATCCAGCCCTATACGCAAAAAAAGCCTCGATTTCTGCATGGGCCGCAGTGCTCATTTTGGGATGGCCTAAAAAACTCATTTGACCATGAAAATCTATAAAAATTATGTCAAAATGCAAGAGGAGAGTATGAGTAAATACCTGGAAGAAATGGTTGTGAATTCCATCGGCTGGATCTCCTGGAATTTGCAGTTGAAAATCAGAGCTCAAATGGGTAAAAGTTTCAAATGATTTATATTTTTTACTATTTATAGAAAAATTTTCAAATATTTGAAAAGTTTTACCCCCTTTCTTATAGTTTCGACATTTTCTAACCATTTTGGACCGTTTTTGACATAATTGGTGTTGTAGAACACCTTTTTAGTGCCGTTTCAGCTGTTGGATTGACCCGTTCATGCCGATCTCAAGTATCATGTCTAAACTGGCATATAGGTTAGTTTTCACCACTATTTTCATTTTGCATGACCTTGTGACCATATCACCATGACCTTATGTACGAACCCACTCTATTATGTCATGGAACCTTCTTGTTGCTTTAGAAGTGGCATGATACGAGTGGTAGAGATTCACCTTACATGGGTACCCTAGTTAGCACCTTATTTTCATTTGGTGCCCATGCCAATGGTTTCTCCTTTAGGGTGTTGGATTCCGTTGTATAGTACTACCATGACATTTCGCAAGAGCCTAATACTCCTCTTGATCTTATGCTGGCCTATTTCCCTCAGGACTCCCTCATGTCAAGTTGTGAATGCATTATCATGAGATTTTCCTGCCTTATTGAGCTTTACGTCGGCTCCCCTGACATTGTGTTTCAGCCATATAGCCCGAGCTTGTCTCATATCTAGCCATGCAGAGCCATTTTCTATATCCTTCGCAGCTTGATTCCCTTTTTACCGAGAGGGGATTTTCCCCCGAGTGTCTATATCCTACACATGTATCCTTGCATTGAGCATAGGTATGTTCCACTGCTTGGAACTAGTTTGTTTTCCCTTGTGACACTCGTCTCCTCCTAATTTGTAACTATAAAGCTAGTTTATTCTTTTTTCAAGCTTTTCAAATAACTGAAAAAGTCCAAAAATAAAAATAAAAAAACCAAAAATCCGGACAAGGAAAGATGTTATCTTTGGCAGCTGTTGAGTCGTGTTGCCTTCAAACAGAGCACTGTATATCACATCCATTGGTTGGGTTATAGTTTGACTTTAGGAGCTATACTCGTTTATCTGAGTTTATCTCCACCGACTGGTTAAGCTTCCAGTCCCTATGGAGCCTCTGTTGATGCCTCCTATGTCACAGAGATGTCACAGTTTGTATATCGAGTCTATGATGCCTTCATTCAGTCACCATACATCGTTATGCTCTTGTTCGAAGGAAGTTGAAACCTAAGTCGGTCATTCCTTAGTTATCTTGACTTTGCATGTCGGCCATTCCCAGTACAGTTACTGGTTCGTGCACTTTATGATCGAGTCCTTCCACATTATACAGCTTTGTTGAGTACCTCATGTTGGATGATGGGGGATGCCTTAATGCCCTCCTTCCAATGGATTTCATCCCATCCACTTCAGATCATTTATTCTGGGATTGGAATCTAGAGTCATTTTTGAGTGCCTTGAGACTTGCAGTCATCAGTGGCAGGTTCTCTCACCATTGACAGTTTCTTGGGAATACGGGTGATTCCATGAAGATGGGTAACACTTTTTGGCCAAATTTGGCAATGAAAACCTGATTTTTTACTCATGTGCTAAATAGAAGCCCTCAAAACGCATATATGCCATGTGAATTTTGACTTGCAGTAAAAAAACAAATTGTAGAATATTATGTTGGCTTCATGGTTATATTTTTTTAAAAATATTTCGATGTCATTTAATGTGTGAATTTTTTCATTTAATGAACTGTGTGACCTTAAAAATTTGAAGAAGCTAATAAGTGGCTCGTGTCCACGTAGAGTAATTCAATCTTGCATTAATAATTTAAAAAAAATATTTATATGAGCATGATCTACATAAAATGCAGTGTGATGTGCATATTTTTTTGTTAATTTTGTTCGCATTATACAATTATTATTATTTTTCGAAAGTGACCACATTCGATTTCATCATCGTTTTAAACACATATTTGTCCACATAAAGAAATTTTTTCTATTTTTTCAAAAATTGAAAAATCAAAGATACCCTTTTGAAAAGGACACGTCGATATGTGATGTGTGCATTTTTAAGAATTTTTTGGCTGTGTATTTTTAACTCTGCGGATTTTTCTTGGAGATGCTTCGAAGTTGCAGTGTGGTTTTCTAAGTATAAGTTTTAGAAGTAATTAAAAAATAAATATCATATGAATACCAAAATGCGTGTATGATACGTCAATGGATAGAAGATTCATTGGTGAATCTATCGGTATCAACTCCGCTCAGTTATGTGCTAGGAATGGTAGGGTTTACACCTCTTCAAGGCACATGAAATTTTCCATTTGTTTGAATGGGGGCTAAGTCTGTTTTTTTAAGCCCTCGACCGAGGTATTTAAATACCTCGGTCGAGGTATTAATAAGACCTCCACCGAGTAATACCTCGGTCGAGGTCCTTTAAAGCAAAAATCCCGAGAGTGAATTCAAACATTAATCACACTCCAACTACAAAAATAAATGTCTTTCCCACCCAATTTTTTTATAAAAATCTATATAAACATGTAATTCATACTATTGCCTTAGAATTTCATTGAAAAAACTTTGTTTTGTCAT
>LPNX010095019.1:0-115696 GCA_001517045.1 Pseudotsuga menziesii
AGTACTTCCATAGGTCTTTTGAAGTCCGAACAAGTTAACCCTGTCCGGTTCACTGGGCTCACTTGATAAAAACCACTAAGTACAACTTAGGTGGTAACATGATGTAGATTTATGTGATTAATAACTCTTGATGATTTGTTTATATCATGATGACTATATGATCGGTTTTTTTTAACATATTATCCTATGTGATATATGAACATATACTTTAACATAGTGATGATGTGATGGAGTGACAAATATATTTCATTTTGTATCTTTGATCTGACTATGATCTTCTGCTTTGTATGAGTTGTATGATCTAATATGATCTTTTGTAATAAGTTTCTACTATGATCTGTATATTTTGTCCATATACTATGATCTTTTGTAAAAAAAAATTCCTTTGAGACTTCGATTAATTTTGTGAGAATGGACAAGTTTAGTTGCATCTAAACAATGTATGGAAAAAAAAAGATTTGTATTGTAAAGTATTTATTTATTTTTGTTTTATATTTTCATTGACCACGTGAGCTATAGGATTTTTCCTTACACACTTTTGTCATCAACGATAATGAAAGAGAGTAAAGTTGTATGATTATTAATGTGGATTTTGACTTTTCTTAAGAGGGTATAAACAAGTTTCATTAGTGCCTCTTGCTTCTTCTTAGTGCTTAGTTGTATGATTTAAAACATGGATTGGTTCCTTTATTGAGCATGCAGAATATAGAAAATCTCTACCATAGTTTTGTTATAATCTTTTCATCATTCATTAACAAGTTTTTTATTGCAGTTTTGACTAAAATGAGCAATAGTAGACCCAACCCTTGGTATGATCAAGAGTGTAAAGATGCAAGAAAATAAATTAAGCAAGCTACTACAAATTCGATAAAAATGGACCAGATAATCACTACAAAACCTTAATTAAAAGAATTTAAAAAAATACCTTATCTAAGTAAAAGGCTGAAAAATCTCCTATTCCTCTCCAAGGTGGCTCCTAAGAAATTCTGGAGGCAAATTCTAACTTGCAAAACAAAAGAAAGACAATAAAAATTGCTTTAAAAGATTGGAATTCATATCTTAAAACGCTTTATGAATCCTCGGATATTAGAGATAACATTCAAACCCTTCCAACAACGAAAGAAGTTTTCTCGTTAGAAGACATAAATTTCAGGGTTAAGCACTTAACAAATGGAAAAGACAAAGACATTGAAGGCTACCAAGCATAAATCTTAAAACTTGGAGGGCCTACCCTCATCTCGCATATCCACAAACTCTTTAATCTAGCGGTCAAGCAAGGGTTTCCTACACCTTGGACTCAAAGCCTCATTATTCCTATTTTCAAAAGTGGTGATATAAATGACCCCCTTAATTATCGAACTATTATGATTAGCCCTCTCTTAGCTAAGTTATATCGTATTATCTTAGAAAAGAAGATCAATGGATGGCTAGAAATGGAAGGTAAGCGGGCTAAAGGCCAAGCAGGTTTTAGAAGGAGTCATTCAACCACAGACCACCTCCTTACACTTAGGATCATTACAGAGGAATGTCATAATAATAAGTATGCCCTATTTTGTTGCTTTGTGGATTTTAGAAAAGCTTTTGATACATTGCCTAGAAATAACCTATGGAATAGGCTAGAGGAGCTTAAGGTTCATTTTGAGTTGAGAGCTTCCGCGATAAGGTTATACGAAAAGGTCATTGCCAAGTCTAAGAATAATGAGGGGTGTACAATAGATATAAATTGTAATATTGGAGTTAAACAAGGTTTCTCCCTCTCCCCTACCTTTTTTGGCATTTACATTGATAAGCTAGAAAACTGTTTAGAAGAAGCAGGTTGTGTCGATACAATCTTAACTAGGATAGTTATCATCCTCCTACTTTATGCTGATGATATTGTTCTTATGGCAAGGTGTCCTTCTGATCTCGATAAGCAATTAAGAATTCTTAAAGATTTTTTCTCTAACATGGGTATGACTGTTAACACCGACAAGACAAAAACCATGACTATAAAATCTAATAAAGACACCTATGCAAATTTTATTTATGATAATAGAGATCTAGAGGAAGTGACTTCTTACAAGTATCTCAGACTTTATATTCATCACAAGCTCAATTGGAACTATAGCATTGAGAAAATGATTAATGGAGGGTGGAAAGCTTATTTTGCTCTTGAAAATAACTGTAAATCAACTAATCTGGTCATGTGGGATAAAAATAAGTTCCTCTTTGAAACTCTTGTCATCCCTGTTATCTTGTATGGTTGTGAAGTATGGGGGTGCAACATTTATAGAGAATCTTGGAGGAAGATTGAACAAATCCAGAAGCGGTTCATAACTTATAACCTCAAAATTAAAAACAATACACCTTATCCTATTCTCCTCATAGAAGTGGATCATTTCTCCCATCGAGAGCATTGCTATGGCTAGGTACCTGATGTACAAGCATAAGATAAATAACATGGGAAATGAGAGACTTCCTAAAATTGCTTTAAACTCAAGTCAAAACCAACTACGCCTCAAGCGGTGTTGGTGTAAAGATATCATGGCTTGGTTAAACCATTGGTGCATTAATGAAAACGACATTTTGCAGAACATTGACAATGCCAAAAATATTATTACTTCTATGTTTAAAGAGAAATTATGGTGTGAGGAAAATTTAGCAGTAAAGAGAAAATAAGATACTATAAGAAGGTCATTAATCATAACTTGGAGGATTAGAAATATCTCTCGGTAGTAACTAGATCACGGAAGAAAATTAATATAGCCAAGATTAGAACGAACTCTCGTGAAATCCATAGCGAAACAGGGCGTTGGTCTATTCCTAAAACTCCATGGGCGTTGATGATGAAAATCACTTTCTCTTAGAGTGCCTTGCTTACACCCACATTAAATATGAGTTTCATAGTATTTGCTCCAATACAAACCTTGATAACCTCCTAACGTGCCAAAACTATAGTGAGCTTGGAAAGCTTCTTGCCCAGCTTTTTTAGAAGAGGAACAATATTTTAAAGTAAACCAAGTATTTTCCTTCTTAAGCTCTGATAGACCAAAAATTGGTCTCCGTGGATGTTAATCATCATCATCATAGGTTGAGTTGTTGATTGCAAAACATTCACATTTTAACAATCAACAGTTTTTGGTGACCATACCGGAAATCAACACTTTAATGGTTCTTTCCTACTTTTGATTTTATTTCTCATTCTTTCCTAATTGTTTCATGTTTTGTCATGGCCTCAAATATCCCAATTAATTAATTTTCCAATTATCACATTCCAACGACTTCATCTTTTAACCATGATAAGCTCGTCTATCATTATGTGATTTTTTCTTGTGAAGACGAAAATCACTGAAGCCTGGCTTATTCCCACCGGCGTTTTAACCTTGTGCGAGCATAAAATTTCATAATTTCGGATGAGGTCAGATTGTATCGTGAAATTCCCATCCAGATCAGGAAAATTACAAATTGGTTCGTGCTCCACGGTCTAAGCATCTCAATCCATGATTTCGGCCCATTTAATGTTTGACGTCTTGGCAGTCCTGGATTGTCAGGGACACACGTGTCTTGGAAAATATACCACTTGTTTAAATATACGAGGCAAGTCCTTCATTTCCTTCCTACTTGCTATACCATCTCTCTCATGGAACTGGGTCCCACCAGACATGATTTTGATATGAGTTGGAGTTCTCCTTCAATAAAATAGGCAATCCTGTTTGCTGCTTGGTCTGATTCATGATTCAAATTCCTATAAAGACGTGGAAGAACACAACCTTATTCATTGTTTGTGTGTAAGCTTTGAGTCACTCTTTAATCCATTAATTTATTAATTTGTAAATCAGAGGGAGGGTAAGAGGAGTTCATTGAATTGATAAGGATTGTGGAGTCTCTTATTTTTAGAAGCTCAAGCTCATTATTATAAGCTCATAAGCTCATAGGTCTGCTTTTGATTTGCAACTTTACATCCTTGAAGTAGAGCCATCTCCTTTATTTGATTTTATATCCAGACTCTAGGAGAAAACCATTTCTTTTTGTCCTTCGATGTTATACAATACCACCCCCCTTCTCCAGCACCTACCACCTTTTTTTTGGGTAATCTAGTAGCCACAGAGTTTCGAACCAGTAACATGACACAAAGAATGTCTTAACAGTACACCTATTTACCGTCTATTCTACACCCCGTGAGCATACTATGCACTTGATTTTAGCAACACTTTCCATAACCCTATGTTTTTCTTGAATGATTTTGATGTACATACCCCTCTTAATTTTATCCAATTTCTTTTGATAACAAAGGCATTTCCATATTCACTAATCTCTTGTTTGAAGTTCAAACCTATTCTTTAGATGACCCTATCATGGAAGAAGAGAGTCAAGTCCACTACACAACTTTGAAGATTTGAGTGAAGCCTTAGACCATAATGCATTAGATTGTCATGATTTATTCCATAGTCAAGAGCTAACCATAGTCAAGAGCTAACCATGACTTTGGAACTTTAACTTTGAACCATGACGTGCATGTGCATGCAAATAACTTTGATTTGAAATGCAATGCTTATGTGAAAGTTTGGTAAACTATGAAATGGTGTACAACTTTTTCAGATTTTGATTCGCCATAATCATGCACTACATGCCATTGTTGGTTGGCATGTATTGCATGATTGTCGGCACATCGTAAATAACACTAGTGGGGTTAAAGATGCATTCGTATATGTGAAATTTCATTCACTACGAACTTGGACGCATACCCCTTTTTACCCATGTACATAAATAAACTTGAACTTTTGCTTTTGTTTTTTGTTTTCTTTCAATTTTTGAATTTTTGCTTTCATCTCTCAATTGGTTTGTTTGCATAAGTTTAGTTTTCATCATTTCTTTTGGTATTGTCTAGGTTTCATTTGGTATTCCTAGACTTACGTGTTTTTATTAGCCAACATTTTGGCAGCTTCAACTTGGGGTTCAAGGAAATTGATGGTAAGAAATTTATATGGTTTTTACATATTTAATCACTGACATGTCAAGATTGTGATAAATAAAGGCAAACAGGTAGATTAAATGCCTCGTTGTTGTGTGTATCTTCATGGATCTTGTAAAGATATTTATGAGAGATTTTGGAGCAATGGATCTAGAAGATAAATGGAGCTGCAATAGAATTAGCAATCTATTGAAGAAGAGACAAAAAAATCATAGTAACAGAATCTTCATTAACTATCAAATAATGAAGTTTCAATGTTCATTAGAGATGAGATCTACAATGCAATGTGCAATGGAATGCAAGAGAGAATGTTATCCAAAAGCTAATGTACCTTAGCTAGGATTAATAACATGCAAAACAAGAGGGAATGCACCCTGCATGCATGACCTCAAGAGAACACCCCCTTCTATAGCCATGCATGCCCACATGAGGGAGTTAACTAAGCTTAGACTAGTCAAGTGGTGTCAACTAGCTCACAATTGTTGAGTGAGGCTAGTTAACTCAACGTGCATGAGGTAAGACAATTAACTGCTCCATAACATGCAAAAGAGCCACACTTATGGACTCATCTAGGTGACAATTGGCAAGAAAGGTGCACTAATCTCTAGAAAAGATGAGGAGAGTGCCTTCATCCATAGAAAAGAGGAGTAGGGCACATTTGTTCCTAAAATGAAGGAAAACGGGGCTCAAGTGAGCCCATAGGAGTGCATGTACACCAACACCCCCCTTAAACCTAACTTAGGTGTGTATGTTGCAAAAAATGGGTCTTGGAAATTGTAGCCATGTTAGGTACCTAAGTACAACAAAAATATCCTTTAAGAAAGGAGAAAAGAGGGGGAAACTCATGGGAACGCTCCCCCCCCTAAAAACGAAGATGTGCAAAAGATACTTTTGCAGAGATCTTCAACCATGATCATTTTCAAATTCACCTGCTGCCATTTTTGAATGATATTTCCACTTAATCCATGCCAGTTTCCTACTAGGCGGTAGGGGGTGTAATTTCCAAGGTTGGTTCTTCATCAGAGATCGATGGTCCTCCTTCATGGTAGTATCCCAATGTGGATTTCCTGCATCTTTTGAAAAGGGATTTGGATCTCCTATTATGAAAATGTAGCTATGGATGCACATCAATGGCTCTGTGGTAGTGAGTGTTGGCAAGGGGTTGGGACGAGTGAGTTGCGCAACGCCGCGGCAACTGCGAAAGCTCACGCGGCACCGTGCAGGGGCTGTTTTGCGCGATAAGCGGAGAAGTAACCACTTTTTGAATATTATATATATATTTGGACCTAATTTTGTTGTAATAGGTCAATAGCGGTTAGAAATTAGTTAATAGTGGACCCTTGAGGCGAAGGCGTAAGCCTATTTATAGATCCACTTTTGTAATGATAAACAAACATGATTTTGGCATTGTAATTGGCGCACTCCGTGCTAGGGATTGTTCTATCTTCACTGCAATTTTGTCTGGGTTTCTTTTGATGAACTCTCCTATTTTGGAGAAGGATGATGTAATGTGGCATGTTTGCGCAAGATTAATATAAGATGTGCTGAGTATGGTTCAATCCCTATCTGCTTTCTGTTATGATGCGGGCAATACTGTTTTTATTATAATGATGCAATGCGAGTTATGTAGATCTATTATGATGCTATGATTATGTTTCTGATACAATGATGCGAATTAGTTTATCCTTGCTCTGTTAATGCGATCTGTTAAATCTCTGCGATTGTTGCATGCGGTATGGTGTTTCATGATTAATGCTTTGATAAGATAGGATGATCGCATAAGTCATGGTTTTCCCCAGTCGGATCCCCATGTCCTCCTTCCCCACTTTCGGAAACTTGGTTTTGACAGCTCTCCCTTGAACGCCTCGAGTGAGACCTCGTCTGCTTCACAGACATTGCTGGGTAGGGTAAGACCTGTTTGGGCCGATGCTTAGGGAGATCATGCTGCAGGGCATCGACAGAGCTGGAACCCCTATCGACAAGGATTTGTTGGTGGGTTGCGCCAACATATGGTTCCGTTGCCGGGACCGATTTGCAACTAGGAGGGGGATATGTTTTTGCATCCGACTCGATCAGAGATCGAGGACTGGTTCGATCAGAAGTTGCGGGAGTTTGCCGAAGCTGAAAACCAGAACCCGAAATTGTCGACAAGTCAATGGTTGGCTAGATATATCCATGATGGTCCTCATGAGTGGTAATTTTGCGAATTTTCGGTACTTTTGCATGAATGGTTGACCAAATTTGCTAAGCGGCAGACAAATTTCCAAGGAGCAGAGCTGACGTCCTGGACCATAGAATTGATCCAGGCGCTGCAGGAAACTAGAAACAAGGCGTCGCGGGAAGTTGAGGTATGGTTGGATAGTATCTTAGAGGGATACATCATTGAATTTGCTGTTGATACTAATAAATCTTTCAGCGAAGCAGAAAGGGAATTTTTTAGTGGACCTTGTGGCCGATTCTTATTGTCGCTATAGCTGTCGATTAAGCAACTAGTCTGTGAAAAGGGTATCCTAAAGATGGACCAAGAGTAGTGGACCTCTGGTGTGTGGGGGATGTAGGCACTGCGAACGAAAAGGAGGGGAATGCATAAGGAAATAAGGGGTAGATGGGCATGAGTTCTGGTGAGAATACAAAGGTCATTGAAGAAACAAGTGGTTGTACGAGGGGAGGAGCAAGGTTTCAAGAAAAGAGGCAGAGGACGGGAGAATGTCTTGCTGAAGTCGAAGTGCGATACCGTGAAGAAAAAACACACGGGACGAAGCAACCTTTATGTGACGATGAGGATATACAAGCCCAGGCTACACCCGGAAGAACGACAGGATCGAACCCCAGCGGTAGCGTTCCTACCCCTCCGCACACTACTCCACTACAAGGAAGGAGCGCGCATTCTACATCGACTTTCCCAACGTGTCAACAACGGTATAGTAATAGAGCACCAGCAGGAGGTAGAAGGCCCAGGATGGCGGGCGACAGGATGAAGTTACCAATATTCAATGGAAATGGCACTAATGATCCAGAACAATACTGGTTCTTATGTGAAGCTATCTGGACTGCTTGACAAACCACCGATGATGATGTCAAGAAAAGTCAGCCGGCTACCACTCTGAGGGGCCGCGCATTGGAATGGTTTATGAGATTCACGCGAGTGCCTCAAGGAGTTCTTGCAAAAACATTGGATGAGATCAGGATAGGTCTATTTGAGGAATTTAAGAAGCCGAAATCCGAAGCTCAATACATTATTGAACTGAAAGAGATCAAACAATTCCCCAATGAGACCATTTGGGATTTTGATCAATGATTTAAGACATTGATGGCTCGGGTCAGTTTTCAGATGAGTGATGTTCAGCACAAAGAATGGTTCATTGCAGCACTTGTCCCACATATTCGACAACCATTAATGCAACAAAAGATCGAAACACAGAGCGAGGCTCTGGAGACCGCGATGAAACTGGAAGCATCACTAGTAGGAGAAACCATTGTTGGGATGAATCAGATTCAAGTGCATCTGGCCAATCTAATGTTGCAGCTGCAAGACATTAAAAAGGACAAGGAGGATCGTGATGATCTTGTGCACCCGATGCCATGCAGGTGGACATACCAAGGATACATGTCCGACATTTCAAAATTATTTGCTATCAGGAGCCCCTAATCCATTGAGCAGTGTTGGTGCACCATGGTGTCGTATCTATCAGGTCTATGGGCATCGACATGAGAACTGTGATTACATGCAGAATATGGTTACCAAAGTAGATAAGTTGTACTGTACATTCTGTCGTTCAGTTGGACATGACGACACAAACGTTCGCGCTTATGATTTGATCCAAGAAAGGACATACCATTCATATTTTGTAAAAAGGGAGGAACCTTGGACAATGCAAGTAGCGCGGCCAGCAGTACAGGGATTATGAGTTTGACTCGGTCAATCTGGACCTTGGATCTGATGTCAACATTTTGACAAAAAAAACTTGGCAGTCGATGGGGAAGCCAACGCTAGGATGGTCACCAGTGCAGCTGTGGTTAGCAAATCAGGCGAAGGTTTAGCCCATTGGTCGGGTTTCAAATTTAGTTGTCGACATTGCAGGTATGAAAACACGTGTTGACTTTGATGTGATAGAATTTGTAGGAGATGGTGGTTCCTATCCAGCGCTACTAGGAATTGGGTGGGCTAATGACAACATGGAATTTATCAATTTCAAAAACCGAGTTATGACGTTTGAGAACCAGGAGGTTAGGGTCATTGCTCCTATGGACCCTCAGTAAGGACGGAACTATATTGAACCTGTGAAGGATGAAGTCGGGAAAAGCTGGGATCAAGCATACAACATTTCCTAGGACTACATCCATCCCACTGTCGACAACGAACTTGGATGGTGCAGCCCAAGTTCCGCGTCATCAAATTTTGATGATGCTCTAGAAAATTGGCAGGATCGGTTGCATGAGGTATCATTTTGGAAGTGTGGGTTAATTACGCAGTCTCTCCGACATGTTGCAATTGAGATGGTCGAGTTTCCCATTTATGAAGGACTGCTAGGACTCTATGAGTTCTTTCAAGAATTTGAAAAGAAAGTGTTGGAACCGCAAAGGATATTGGCTCTTGATGTAGCACTAAAGGCTACCCCAACCCATTGGTGGGCAACACAAAAATAGACGATCCACGACTGGAAGCAGTGCCAGAGATTGATGATGGTCTGTTTTGGTGATGTAGAGGTTTACCATGCTGGGAGATATGATGGACAAAATTACCACGCCAGTCATTTGATCAAATGTCAGACGTTATGGACATCACGACCCAGAGATGAGTGGGTTCACGCTTTTGTTCATACTCTTGAAGAAATGCCACGGTCTTGGTATGTAGCAGTAGAGTTGCACAGAACCATTACCACGTAGGAGGAGTTGTCAGCTCGCTTCATGCAGATGTTTAACTTCCAGGACGTCGATGTTGAGGTATGTAATGCCTTACACATTATCCGTGACATAGTACTAAAAGTCATCCCTGTCGCATACCCGGCTGATCCCCATGCAAATTGCTCCATCCAATCCATGATGATGTGCTACAACTTGTCCGGGGAACCTGAAGACGACGACGAGCTACGCAATGTTAATATCCCAGAGTCTGAGGGAAGTCGCAGCTCCCAACATACCGACGGACTCGATGAACCAGCCGCTGCGCATTAGGAAAGTTGACATTGGGACGACAAAAAACTCGAAATTTGCCAATGTTGGGACTATTGGGGCGAAGAAACGATAGCCAAAATCACAGATCTCCTGCATGAATTTCAAGATCTGTTCCCTACGCGATTTTCCGAGATGAAGGGGATCCTTGGCGATTTAGGAGAAATGAAGATTCCGCTCAAGCCGAATGCAAAACTAGTCCGCCAGATACCGTATAGACTGAACCCACGATATAAGGATCGAGTGAAAACTGAGCTTGATCGGATGCTTGATGTTGGGATCGTCAAGCTAGTAGAAGAATCAGAGTGGATAAGCCCGATGGTCGTCCAAGACAAGAAGACCGGAGAAATCCGCATTTGTGTAGATCTCAGAAAATGAATGACACATGTATGCATGATCCGCTCTCGACCCCTTTCACATATGAAGTCCTGGAAAGTGTAGGCGGCTAGGAGGTATATTCCTTCACAAATGGTTTTTCAAGCTACCACAAGATCCAGATCGCGAAGGAGGATCACCATATGACTACATTCGTCACCGAATGGGGCTGTTTCCAGTATACAGTCATGCCATTTGGGCTGAAAAATTCCCCTGTCGTATTCTCCTATGTCGTTGTCACAGTCTTGAAGGATTTTATTCAGAAGTTCCTACAGGTCTATATGGATGACTGAACCGTCTACGGTTTGGCTAAAGACCACCTGGACAACCTGCGATTAATGTTGGAATGGTGTCGACAGCATCAGATTGCATTGAATTCCAAGAAATGTAACTTTTGTGCGCCCTTTGGTATATTACTTGGGCACATCGTCTGCAAAGAAGGTCTGTTAGTAGATCCGGCAAAGATTGCGTTGATCCTCAGTTTACCACTGCCAACGAATGTAAAAATGCTCTGGGAAACATTGGGCCACACAGGCTACTATCGCAAGTTTATCAAGGGATATGATGCGATTACGGATCCTATGGAGAAGCTGCTAAAGAAAGATGCTGCATTTGAATGGACTCAGGAATGTCAAGGCAGCTTCGACACTTTGAAGGCCAAGATGGCCTTTGCACCCATACTAGTTTTTCCTGATTGGAATAAGGAATTCCATGTGCACGTCAATGCCTCTTCTACTGTGCTGGGGGTTGTTCTTGCACAACCAAGCGAAGGCGACTTGGATCATCCCATAGCATATGCTAGTAGGAAGTTATCATTTGCTGAACGGAATTACACCACGACTGAAAGGGAAGGCCTAGCGATGGTGTATGCTCTGCAAAAGTTCAGGCACTATTTGTTGGATGGACACTTTAAGATGTTCACTGATCGTTCAGATTTGAAATACCTAGTAAATAAGCCTGTGTTAGGGGGGAGAATATGCAAGTGGCTGCTTTTGTTCCAAGAATTTGATTTTGAAATAGTGGTAAAGCCAGGACAGTTGAACGCTCGCCCGGATCATCTGTCATGTATTGAGAATGGTGAAGAACCCACCAATATTGAAGATGGGATGCCTGATGCGCAATTATTCTAAGTTGAAATCGTAGACGATTACTATGGCCCCATTGTTCAGTTTTTATCTATTGGCCTCGCCCCTGCAGATATGTCAATTAGCCAGAAGAAGCAGCTGGTCATTAAGGCTTCTGATTTTTCACTCATTACAGAACAACTCTATAAACTTGGACCAGATGAGATACTGCAAAAATGCGTCTTACCACGTGAATAGGGTCCTGTTCTAGAGGATGCGCACGCAGGTGTTGCGGGAGGTCACTGCGGAGGTCATGCCACTGCCTGGAAGGTGCTGCGTGCTGGGATTTGGTGGCCCACGTTGCATAACGATGCCATAGACTATGCCAGCAGTTGTGATGTATGCCAATGGGTTGGTAAACCATCATGGAGAGACAAGATGTTGCTAGTACCGCAGGTGACTTTGCAGCCATTTGATAAATGGGCCGTCGACTTTGTAGGTCCCATCAATCCTCCAGGTAAGTGCACTGGTGCCCGTTATATTATCATTGCAACTAACTACCTAACTCGGTGAGTGGAGGATGCACCGGTCATTGATTGCACCGCCGCGACAGTAGCACGGTTTATTTTTTAGAACATTGTGACGCGCTTTGGGTGTTTGCATCCTAATGAGTGACCAAGGTAGTCANGATGCCCCGGTCATTGATTGCACCGCCGCGACAGTAGCACGGTTTATTTTTTAGAACATTGTGACGCGCTTTGGGTGTTTGCATCCTAATGAGTGACCAAGGTAGTCACTTTGTCAACCAAACAATAAAAGCACTAACTGAGGAGCTTCAGGTACAACATAAGCGAAGTACTCCCTACCATTTGTAGGCCAATGGTACTGTTGAGGCCTTCAACAAAATTTTGGAGACAACACTAACCAAGGTATGTAACACCAATCGGGATGACTGGGATCTGAAAATTACTGTAGTTTTATGGGCCTATCATACTACCTACAAGCGGCTCATAGGTCACACACCGTTTAAGTTAGTTTATGGGCAAGAGGCGGTCATGCTAATGGAGTACATCATTCCCAGCTTGTGCATTGCTACAACAACGAGCATGGCGGATGCAGAGGCATTAGAAGAATGTGTTGCGCAATTGCTTCAGCTCGACGAGGATCGCTTCATCACAGGATTCCAACAGCAAGTTGCGAAAGATCAACAGAAGGCATGGCATGATCACCATATTAAGCACAAACAGTTCACGATAGGATATTTGGTGCTGTTATATGACAGGAAGTTTATCAAGCATCCAGGTAAGCTACAAATGCATTGGCTGGTTCCCTATCTTGTTCAGTCTATTACCTCTGGAGGCGCCGTGCAGTTGCATCAATTAGATGGTGTCACGTTACCAAAGTTCATTAATGGGAGTCGCTTGAAGCCCTATAGAATGGGGCCGGTGATGCCCACCACCTGAAGCAACGATAATAATAAAAAAATAAAAAATAAAACATTTCTGAGTTCAGAATAAAGAGGTGAGCCTCGAGAGCGAGGATGTGCAAAGAAGATACAATCATTGGCAGTAATTGGTCGACCATTCGTGACAGTTGTCGAGCTGCGGGATGGTCAAATCATGTAATAAATGTAGGTAGTTAAACCAGTTGACTAGCGACGGTTGTTGAAGAGACCCGCATTAATGGGGGATCCGACCGTTAGCCGCATGAGATCATTGGTGGATTCGGCGTCATTAATACCCGATTTGGCAATAATGGTGCAGTTAGATTTGGTAATGATGGATTTGGAATTAGAAGTGGCTATAAAACACCGCATGGGAGGTGTTGGTTGGTATTATTCAGTTGTGAGAGCCGAAGGCAAAGGTGAATTTGGTGCAGAGTATTGAGCTAAGTGTTGAGCATAGTCTGTGTTCTTGAGTGTATCTTCTGGTTATGTGGAGTAAGGGATGCTGAGCGGCCTTGACGCCATTGAAATTTCGAGTGAATACGAGTCCCCTATTTGGACCACGGCTGTGGAAGAGGAAGTTATGAGTATGCCAGTGGGTTCATCGTCCATTCCAAAGTGGAAACACCAAGCTCATGGACCCAGTACGACACCCCCTGAGAAGCGGCAAACTCACACCTTTGTGCGAATGCAGGGAGAAGGCACTGCCCAGACGGGGCCATCAAGTTCAGGAGCAGTTGAGTCCACGGTGCCCTAGGGTGTCTTGGTGAATAATATTTTGGGATACGTTGCTCCCACGCTTCCAGGCGCTAAGCCACAGCAGCTGTCGAAGAACCAGAAGTACCCGCCCAAGTTGCCACCGCTGCCAGAAGGGATGAAATGCTCTGTAGATATCATCCCTGCGTTGATTAGGCTCAAGTTTGATGACCATGACTTGCTTTTGCTAAAAGATGTCCGAGACGAGCCCTACGAGTCTGTCACGATAGCGGCTGGTGGCCTCGTTCAACGAATTCCAAAGCCATGGGCCAATGGCTTAAAGAAATCTAGATTGTTGGGGCTCATCAATATTCCCCACTTTGGCCGGTTGAATGAAGCGCATGCATGTGTAAAGCAACTGTTGGCATGCTTCCATGGAGGGATGCTCTGGCTGGCTATGCTGATCTCTATTATTGTCGACTTGATTTCCAGCATTATTGGGTTGCCTAAGGCTGGGGAGGACCCAACGCAATATATTCGTGGACGAGATACAGACAAAAGGCTTGCGAAGCAGCCGAAGGAGTGCTTCGGGTTACAACGAGATGGTCGTTCCTATCGTATCGACAATATCAACTTGTAGACAGTGCAAATTGGTGCCAGAATTCTGGCTAGCAAAGTTGTTCACGGCAATCGACTGGTGCAATGCAATTCCGGAGTTGTCGCCTAGTTGTCGCCTATGCTCAGAAATGTGCAAAAGGAGTTCATATGAATTGGTCTCTATTTTGTTAAACCAGTTGTTCGACGATGTGCTCACTGCTCAGAGCAGGCGCCCCTTTTCTTATAGTTGGCTTTTGATTCTCATTTCCCTGGTTGCTTGGATGGAGCAAGAGGACTACCAGCTAATGATGGTTGAGGCAACCAAAGTTTGCTGCGGTGCCCGCTATCAAAACTTGTGGTGGGTCGAAGAACCCAGTCGCTAAACAGATAGCGCGATTCATTTTTGGATCTATTGGGAGGACTGCAGGCGGCTGCTATCGTTGTTCCAAGGATATCTCCCTACACTGTGGCCAAGTATCAGAGGATCATTTGGTTTGCAATTGGTCCCCACTCCATTCATATTCAGGCTAGGCGGGATCCCAATAAGCAGTGGTGGCCATTGCCTTACAAGATCACCATGAAATATTTGGACATGATTGTGCAAGAATGGCTGGGCGATTGGCGCGTCCCAGTAAGTCAAAAGGATTTAGATAAGGAGATACCCCCAGAAGCCCCTGAAGACCTTGTCCCGCTGGAATTAAGCGCCCATGACTCTGACAATGAGTCATCCACAGACTCGAAAGATGCAGCGCAGCGGATGCGGGAGGAGACTCGCACCAAATGGTGACAAGAGTATGAAGCTGGCAGCAGTACTAAATTTGGCTTAGAAGATCAATTGCAGTGGCTTATCAAGGTCGTCACGGATTCATCCACAGCTGCGAATACGGCAATCCATGAATCAAACCAGGCAGAATTTGGTACGGTAAGAACTAAGCTAAAATCTATTTTTGATATTGTTTCCAAGCAATCGTCAGCACAACCTCGATTGCGGGATAGCCCATCAATCAGCACTGAACCCTGGGTTCGGAACATGCAAGTTCCCCCAACTGTGATCAACACGGGCAATGTAGAAGGTTCCTAGTAGTTGCACCCAATCTAGAGCGTGACTCTGGACCTGAACAAGCTATCCACTATAGAATTGGTCGAGTTGCAGCATGGTGTTGCACTGGAGTTGGAGGCACGACAGCAGGCATTGACGATAGGTTATATCGAAGCCCGGGACTCTTTTGAGCACCTAAAGAAGGATGCACCAGGTCCGTGTGTAGTTGACCAAAGCAAAATTGCAAGAAGTCAACATGCTCAAGGAGACACAGGCTGAGATGCAAAAGAAGGCTGCTGCAGAGATTACGGATCTCAAGAAGGTGCAGGATCGCATGACTGTGTAGCAAGCGCAGCTGTGTGTGCGGTATAGTGAATTGGAGCAAGCTATCTCTGCGGCCTGTCAGGACATGGTTGACACCCCCACCAAGCTCACCCTAGTCGAGAAGGCCTAGCGATTGGGGCAGACTTTGATTCAACTTCAGGACCATAACTTGCTGCTTCAGGCTCAAGCGCATCCCACTACCCCGCCGGAGTAGGTTGCGGAGTGTAAGCCCTCCCTCGAGGAAATTGCTACTCAGTTTGGCCACATGGAGCAAGAGGCCAAAGCTATTATGGAGGAAACCAAGCAGTTCTGGCATAGTATTGTTCAGGATGAGCAGCTGGACCAGCTCACTATGCAGGTGCAGGAAGCAGAGGGTCAATTAACAATTTTGAAGTCAGCGCTTAAGGCCATGCCGCTGATGGTCCAAATCACCTGGGCCGCTGAGCTGAAGGATCTCCAGCAGCGCGTTGCTCGTGCCCAAGAGCGTCGCGAGCAGCTTAACGAATTTCAAGATATTGACAGCCAATTGGCTATTAGAGCTATTGCCACACTTCAGGTTTTTCAGGAGAGTCGACAAATGGTCGAGAGCAAGGCTACTGAGGAGCACCCGATCCAGCAAACGATGAGCAATTGTCAAAATACTGTTGCTAAAGTGCAGCTCCAAGTTCAGGAAGTTGCCCAGCAATTTGCCGATTTTAAGGATAAGACTGTCACATACACCTTGTCAACTTGACGTGGTACGAGGGCAAGCCACAAAATTGTGTTGGGGGACTGTTGGCAAGGGGTTGGGACGAGTGAGCTGCGTAGCATCGCGGTAGCTGTACAAGCTCACGCGGCATCGTGCAGGGGATGTTTTGCGCAATAAGCAAAGAAGTAACCACTTTTTGATTCTTATATATATATATATGTGGACCTAATTTTGTTTTGAATAGGTTAGTAGCGGTTAGAAAGTAGTTAATAGTGGACCCTTGACGCGAAGGCGTAAGCCTATTTATAGATCCACTTTTGTAATGATAAACAGACATGATTTTGGCATTGTAACTGGCGCACTCCATGCTAGGGATTGTTCTGTCTTCACTGCGATTTTGTCTGGGTTTCTTTTGATGCATTAGAGAGAATTTGAGGTCAAAAATGGGCCTCCTAAGAGATGTACTACAAAAATATAAGATATATTAAAATATTATGAGATAGGGGTTTTATGGGGTAGGTATATATGACAACTCATCTTCTACACTATTTTTTATGCACAATATAAATAACCATGGTTGAGTTACTTTTCTAAATTGACAATATATAAAATTAATAAAATAACTCTACAATGATGTGACTAAGATTCATTGTAAATTCCCAAAAAAAAATTGTCCTTTAGCATTTATTTGTATTGAACTTGTAAATAAAATTAAACAAAAATGAATTTAATTTATGTGCATAACTAACATATTTTTTTCATATAAATACCATTCATGAATTTAATTTATTTTAAAAGTACCAGATTTAATATATATTAGTTTTACATTATGATATTAAGTACAATTGAGTGAATATATAATTTAAAATTAAAAAACTTGAAAATGACAATATATTATTTTATAAAAAAATGTGAAAAGACATTTTTATGAATTATGAGTACTTTACTTGAAAATGACAATAATATTATTTTATGAGAAAGTGAATTGTGAGTACTTTACTTGAAAATAACAATAATATTATTTTATGAGAAAGTGTGAAATGACTTTTATTGTGAGTACTTCACTTTATGACTTAAAAGTACTTGTACCATTACCTTGGTTAACTATGGGTTTTCAACCACTATAGAAAATGTGACAAATAAGCATTCTTAACTCATGCAATGCCACCTCAACCATGGGGGATGATGTCATCTACTAGAATGTAATTGGTTGATTTTTATAGTACATTTTGGTCCTTTTGAGGCCCATTTTTGACCTCAAATTCTCTCTAATGAACTCTCCGGTTTTGGAGAAGGATGATGTAATGTGGCATGTTCGCGCAAGATTAATATAAGATGTGTTAAGTATGGTTCAATCCCTATATGGTTTCTGTTATGATGCCGCAGTACTGTTTTTGTTATAATGATGCATTGCGAGTTATGTAGATATGTTATGATGATATGATTTTGCTTCTAATACAATGGTGCAACTTAGTTTTTCCTTGCTCTGTTAATGCGATCTGTTAAATCTCTGGGATTGTTGCATGCGGTATGGTGTTTCATGATTAATGCTATGATAAGATAGGATGATCACATAAGTCATGGTTTTCCCCAGTCGGATCCCCATGTCCTCCTTCCCCACTATCGGAAACTCGGTTCTGACAGCTCTCCCTTGAACGCCTCGGGTGAGACCTCGTCTGCTTCGCAGATGTTGCTGGGCAAGGTAAAACCTGTTCGTGCCGGTGCTCAGGGAGATCATGCTGCAGGGTGTCGTCAAAGTTGGAACCCCTGTCGACGAGGCTTTGTTGGTGGGTTACGCCAACAATGAGTGTGATGTAGAAGCATCGAAGGTGGAGTATTGGAAAGGCCTCATCAGAGGCAAACCATTGGGAAATGTCGTCGAAGGAGAATGTGAGGGATCTTGATGGACAAAGAATTCCTGATGGATTGAGGAGGCCTTGTTGAAGGTAGAGTTTAGGGAAGTCCTTGTTGGCCCTAGGATAGTTTGTTGTAAAAGTTTTGTGAAGTCCAACCAAGGTGTGAATTGTGTCGCGATGAAGTGGGAGTTGAAAAGGGTCAACTCAAGAATTTTGGGGAATTTTTGGGTAATCATTAATGCAAGTGGTGGGTTAGTTAGGAAGAATTGCCACTAACAGGTAGTGGACGCAGATGTAAAATGACAGTTAGTAGCCTATAAAAATGTAATGGGTTCAGTTATGGGGGGATTTTTATGGTAGAATAAGTCGAGGTTTGATGTAAAACATGTCAGTTTGTATGATGTAATAAAAATTCATGAGTAAGAGTTGTGGAGAAGAATTTTTGTCGGTCTGCAGGCTATGTGCACAGATGTAATGTACTAAATATTTTGATGAATAGGTATCCAATCTGTGTGCGCAGACAAAAAGCGTTATAGACATGACTCAGGCCAAATGAAGAGCGCTTTTGTGGTTTTCTCTTGTATGGGTTTCCACATTAAAATTCCTATGTCAAATGGTGTATGATTATATGTGTGTATGTGTGTTGTTTTATGATCTATCACAACTGGTAATGTTACTTATTAAGCATTCATGATAAATATAATAAAATTATAAGTTGTCGCAGAATGTTGTTTCCAAAACTATATGCCAATGAGGTTTTTCGTACTAATTTTTTTTTCCTCCTGGTCGATCATTGACATGGAAAGATCCCCTTCCATCGCTGCAGAACCCTGGTTCTTATAGCTCCCATAAGGTATCTCAGGTGAGATGGAACTTGCATAGAAGGTGTTTTCAACATAACTATTCTCTATCGGGTCGGTATCATGGGTTTTGTTGGACAGGACGTGAAGGTGAGCCTAGGTTAAGTTGAGTCGGGCCAACAAATGGTTTCGTTGTCGAGACCATGATCATTGCAAGGGGGATATGTTTTGGCACCCAAAAAATCCTAATATTCAAGATTGGGTCGACCAGAAAGCTCAAGAATTCACACAAGAAGAATGCAAGGGGTCGCGACAAACTCCGAGTGAATGTTTGGGAAGGTATGTTTACTATGACATTCATGAGATCTGTTTTAGTGAATTTTCCATTGCATTGTATGAATGGTTAGCAAGGTTGGAGGGTCAAAGGAAAATATTTCAAGGAGGAGAACCTATAGAATGGACTCCTTAACTAATTTGACAATTGGAAAGCGTTAGTAATCCCATTTCCAGGGTTGTCGACTTTTGGGTTGATAGCATTTTGGAGGGATATATTACTGAGATTTCCATAGATACTATTAAGAAGTTTAGTGAAGCTGATAGAGAATTTTTCTAAGATCCCAGAGGCATATTTTTGAAGTCTTTAAAACATTGTATCAAAATGTTGGTGTGTGAGAAGGGAATTTTAAGGATGGAGTCTGACGAGTGAACCATTGTGCACAAAGGACATGGGTAGTGATGGGGGGAAGGCCTGGAAAACTTGGGTAGAGTAAGTTGAAATGTTCCTAGCTGGGAGTGAGATTGATGAAGAGGGTGGCCACCTAAGGAGTGGTAAAAGATTCTAGTCAAGTCAGAGGAGAAGGACTATGACAAAGAAACATAGTTGTAGTGTGATTGAAAGAGGTGACTACAAGTTAGTGCCACATCTCAACGAGGAGTCTTGCAATGAAGGTGAGGGATGTATCCTTATTTATGAAGACAGGGGAGAGGATCCAACTTTGAACCAAGATCGAGGCCATGACATACCCACTACTCCGTGTACATCTCCAGTATTTGAGGTAAGACCCAAATGTATTTCTAAGTTTTTTTTATCAAATCAAAGTAATAGTAATAGCCAGGATAGTAGTTGAAGAGGTACTACTAGTCCGGTTGGTGGTTTATCTAATTTAGGTTTATTAGTATCCCAAATGCATAGGATGGTCGAGGATGACATGAAATTACCTATATTCAATGAGAACGGGTTGGAAGACCTAAAAAACATTGGTTTTCATGTGAAGTTGTTTGGATCATGCGACAGGTCCAGGATGAGGCTGCAAAAAGAGCTCAGATGGTTACAACCTTTAGAGTTTGTGCCCTTGATTGGGTTATGCAGTTCTCTGTGGTTCCTGTTGGGAATCCTTAGAAAATGCTAGATGAGATTCAGACTAGATTAGTAGATGAGTTTAGGAAACTTAAACCTGAGTCGTAGTGCATAACCAAGTTAAAAGAAATCAAGCAAATGCTAGGTGAGTCTATTTGGGATTTGGATCATAGATTTAAGACTCTAATGGCTAAGGTTGATTTCCAGATGTTTAATGTGCAACATAAGGAATGGTTCATTGTTTCCTTGTTGCCTCATATTCGAGGTCCTCTAATGCAACAAAATATAGTTTCTCATGTAGAGTCTCTTAAGCTCATTATGAAGTTAGAAGCTTCGCCAATTGGAGAAACTGGTGAAAGAATGGTGTAGATTCAGTCGTAGTTAGCTAATTTGTCACTTCAAATAAAAGATATTAAAAAGGGAAAAGAGGTCCGTGAAGGAGTCTGGTGTACAAAATGAAAAACTAAAGGACATCATAAGGATTCTTGTCCTACTTTTCTAGATTACATTGCTTCAGGTGCACTGAACCCATTGAATTTGCAAGGGATGTCGTGGTGTCGAGTTTGTTAGACCAAAGGTCATAGGGAAGATGAATGGTTTTATCTACAGAAGATAGTAACTACACCTGCTAGCATTTATTGTAAATCCTGTCGATATGTAGCTCATGATGAAGACGACCGTAGAGCGTACCAGTTTCTACAAGAGAAAACATTGGATACTTATTTAATGAAAAACGATGAACAACTACAGGTTGAGCCAGCGCGGGATCAATTTCCTCGAACTAGGGGAGGCGGTAACTTTAGAGGATTTGGTAGAGGATGAGGACATGTTATCTATTATAATTGTGGACAAGCAGGACATTATTCCATAGAATGTACCAATCTGATAATGACATGCTTATATTGTAAAGAAATGGATCATACGATGAATCAGAATCCACCACCAAATCTAGTCTAGAATGTTCATAATATTTCTACTGAACCAAGGGAACATATTATTGTTTTTCTAACAAGGGGAGGTGCTGCAACTGGAGATTCAAGGAGAACCTTGTCCAGGTACAAGAATACGACTTGTGGTGCAAAGAAATATCCCATTTGATGTTCAAAAGGAGAAAGGAACCTACTTCGACTCACATAATGAATTTGTGGATAGGAACCGTGCCTCAACATCTATCGATACCCTAATGTTAGACAAAGGACCAGTCATTGATATGTCACCCTGCTTCGGGAGTCAACATAAGAGGTGAGTGTTTTAAATAATTTTTTGAAGAGTTGTTTGATCCTTGCTAAGAATAAATATGCACTGGGAGAATTGTCATCATATAAAATAACCTTAGACGAGTCTACGACCAAAGAAAAGTGTTAACCATATTCACAGGAGTATAAAGACTGGTCGAGAGATGTGACTGAGTGCTCAGATAGGTGATTATGATATGGATTTCATTATCTTGGATCTAGGGTCAGATGTTAATATTCTGACCAAAACCAACATGGGAGAGTATGAGGAAACTAAAGTTGGTACGGTCTCTTGTCCAATTAATATTAGCAAACCAGTTAAATGTTTTTCCTATTGCTCAACTACCACAAGTTCCTGTTGAGGTGGAAAGCCTCCAGAATCATGCATACTTTGAGGTAATTGAGATTGTTGATGATACCAATCCTTATCCGACACTTCTGGGTATCAATTGGGCTATGGAGAACCAGACTGTTATAAATTTTAAGAAGCGTGTGTTATCAATTGAAGATTCAGAAATGCGGGTGGTCATACCTATCGATCCGCTGGAAGGACATCGTTATGTAGAGGCAGTAAAAGTATAGTACCAAGAAGAATATATGGATAGCATATACAACATTTTCTTCCGGAAATGATGATTATATCAATCCTACAAATTATGGTAAATTGAGTTGGCAAAGTATTAGCTCTTGTTCATCAGATTCAGGGGAGGCATTGGAAAACTGGAAGAATTGACTACAAGAAGTGTCAATGCGAAAATGTGCAAGTATTACAAAAGTCTCTGTGATGGGTAGGTATTGGGGTATGTGATCTACCTACTTATGAAGGATTACCTAACTTAGACACATTATTGATAAAATTTAAAGACAATATAATTGAACCTAAACTATTACTAGATTTAGATGTGGCTCTGAAAGCAACACCTACAAGATGGTGGGTTGTGCATAAACAACCTATTTCAGAATGGCCTCAGTGTCATAGGTTGCTAGAAGCAAGATTTGGTGAGAATGTTTCCTTTGTTGGTAAAAAATATATTGGTTTGATTGATCCCGTCGACCACCTTGAAATATAGCGTGCGACATGGAATATCGTTCCTTGACAAGAATGGGTGCAATTATTCATATCATACTCTAGATCTGATACCTAGAAATTGGTATACATAGGTTGAATTGTGGCGAAAAAAGTTTGATTGGAATGGACTAGCTAACGATTTTCACAATACTTTTAGTTTCACTAATGATAATACTATGATTGATGCTTCCTTACAAGTGATTAAGGATAAGATTTTTGAAGATGTCATTGTTCCAATATCACTTATTCCACAAAGGAATGTGACATTTCAGGGTTGGATGGGTTGCTACAACCTAGATGGAGTACCTGAAGATGTTGATCCTCGTGACTTTCATATCTCCAAGTCTGAAGGTAGTCTTACAGTCGAGGGACCAAGTCTGTCGGCTGACAAATTTTTGAAGCCTATGAAAAAAAAAATTAAACAATGGTTCCCCTGAGAACCCAAAATTTGATAATATTGGGGATTATTGGGATAAATAAACAATGTGAAAAATTACCGATTTACTACACGAGTTCCAGGATTTATTCCCAACCAAGTTTTTGAAAATGAAAGGGATTATCGATGACCAAGGTGAATGAATTAATGTTAAATCCAAATGAAAGACCTGTTAAACAATACCCATATAGATTGAACCACACATATAAAGAAAGGGTTAGAGTAGAGTTAGACATAATGTTATATGCATTGATTATTGAACCCATCGAAGAGTCGAAATGGATTAGTCAAATGGTAGTACAAGATAATAAAATTGGTTAAGTTTGTGTCTATGTCAAATTAAGGAAGCTGAATGACGCATGTTTGCATGATCCATTCCCAACATCGTTCACAAATGAGGTTCTGGAGAATGTAGGAGGGCAAGAAGTATATTCCTTTACTGATGGATTTTGGGGATATCATCAAATCAAAATTTCCAAGGAATATCTACACAAAACCACATTTGCGATAGAGTGGGGCTGCTTTCAATATACGGTAATGCCAATTGGACTCAAGAAATGCACCTACAATTTTTTCTAGAATAGTGGTTGCTTCTTTCAAAGATTTTATTCACAAATTTTTGAAAGTATATTTTGACGATTGGATAGTGTATGGACTTATTAAGGATCATATTGAAATCCCAAGAATGATGCTTCAGAGATGTAAGAAATTCCAAATTTATTTACACTTGAAGAAATGTATCCTTTGAGCTCTGTTTGGTATTATGTTGGGTCATGTGGTCTATCAAGAAGGAATGTTGATGGACCCTACAAAGATCGTTATCATTGTCGACCTATCTCCACCTTCGTTAGTTAAGAAACTAAGAAACTAAGGACTACAATCGGAGGTACGGGGTATTAAAAGAAGTTTATTAAAAGATATGTAGAGATCACCACCTCATTGGAAAAGTTATTAAAGAAGGATGCCAAATTCCAATAGAACAAAGAATGTCAAAAGAGTCTTAATATCATTAAATAAAAGATTGTTTCAGCAACCATTTTGGTATTTCCTGACTAGCAGAAGGAATTTCATGTCCATGTTAATGCTTCGTCAATTGCGCTAGGAGCAATATTGGCACAACCAAGTGAGGGTTCTATTGACCATCCCATTGAATTTGCTAACAGGAAGCTGTCGACTGCAGAAAATAACTATATGGTCACGGAATGGGAAGAAATTGAAATGGTATATGCATTGCCGAAATTTCGACACTACTTGTTGGGTGGACATATTAAAATGTTTACAGACCATTATGCTTTGAAGTACTTAGTTAACAAGCTAGTGTTGGTGGGGGAGATCTGTCGATGGATTCTTCTCTTCCAAGAGTTTGATTTTGAGATCATTTTGAAACCTGGAAGGTTGAATGTAGGTCCTGATCACCTATCGAGGTTAGAAACCGAGGAGGACCCTACCAGTTTAGATGATTCCCTTCCCGACACACAATTTTTTGTAGTAAATATGGTTGGCGACTACTATGCAGACGTTGTATGTTTCTTGGCCACATGAAATGCACCAGAAGGGTTTACCACAACACAAAAGAAACAATTGGTTGTGAAAGTTGCATATTTTCAGTTGATAACAAGGCAATTGAATAAACTGGGACCAACTAAGATCCTTTGTTGATGTGTTTTGGAACATGAGCGATTATTGATATTAGCTGAGGCACACACTAGTGTCCTAGGAGGTCACTATGCAGGTAAAGCGATAGCACATCAAATTTGCAGGTGGGATTATGGTGGCCTACCATTCATTCAGATGCTATGGAATATTGTCGCACTTATGATATTTGTCAATGCACCGGAAAACCATCGTGACGGGATGAGATGCCTTTGGTACTACAGGTAACTCTGTAGGAATTCGATAAATGGGATGTTGATTTTTTGGGTCCCATTAACCCACCAGGTAAGAGAACACGTGCACTATATATAATTACTATGATATATTACTTAACCAGATGGGATGAAGCCACAACTATCACGGACTGTACTACTGCAATTTTTGCTAGATTTTTGTTGAAAATGTGGTCACAAAGTTTGGGTGCCCAAAATTTTTGATAAGTGATAAAGGTACACATTTTATCAATAGATTGATTGAGGAATTAACTACAGAATTTCATATTCATCATAAAAATACAACACCTTATCATCTGCAAGCAAACGGAACTATCGAATCCTTCAATAAAATTCTAGAGAATTGGGATCATTGGGTTCATAGGATATCTATAGTATTATGGGCCTATTGTACGGATTGCAAGAATATTACATGGCACACTCCCTTTCGACTGGTTTATGGACAAGAGTTTGTTATTCCAATGGAGTATATTGTACTCAGTTTAAGGATTGATGGAGTTACTGAAATGACAGATGTAGGCACAAATGAAGAAAGACTAGTGCAGTTGGAAGAAGATCGGTTCAGTGAAGGATATCATCAACATATTGAGAAGGACCGACAAAATTTTTGGCACGACCAACATATTAAGTTAAAGTAATTTCAGTCAGGTGATTTTGTTCTTCTTTATGACAATAAATTTATATGACACCCTAGTAAGCTTTGTTCTCATTGGTTGGGACCTTATGTTGTTACTTATGTCACGGATGGAGGTGCAGTTAAGTTGTAGAAATTAGATGGTACTCCCTATGACGGGTTTGTAAATGGGAATTGACTAAAACGCTATCAGGGTAGTCATTCATCGCTCATCTGATTCAGATTTGTTTGAAGTTGTAAATAATTGTCACAAAAAAAGGGTCTTGTATATAAGTTGGAAATTGTTCAATGAAGTAAGTATATAGGTTGTTGCATGATATACTTTTGTCGCAAGATCAAGTTGTGTTGAATTTTAGTTTCTTTCATAGAATATTTTGGCAGTGGGATTCTCTTTCAATTCTATGATTAGTGCACAATAATTTCCTACTTTTATGGCGAGGGAAGTGATGGCCATAATGGCACTTTATCATAAATGCCCGAAAAATATTCCAATGTGTCAAACGATTAGCCCTATCTTTTTTCATTTATTGTGAATCAAGTTGGAATAACGACCCGAGTGATTGGTTGATTTGCTACATGCATAAGTATATTTCATCTCCATGCACATGCCAGTTGTTCATTACACCAAATTCTAAGTTTATTGAGCCAAGAACTTGTCGGCAACTTCTTTTGTTTGAAACTTTCAATCATGGAGAGCCTTGTTTCAAGTTCAAGCACTTTGAGGGGGTTTGGTGTGGAGGTTCCTACCACCATATCCATTCTTGAGGAGGCGCCTGAGATTATTTCATGGCCTAATACTGTCAATTCACCATGGAAGAAGCGAACTAGCGGTTGTGTTCTTTTTCCTAAGCTATAGCTGAAAGCTACACATGATATTGAAGCTTCAGGATCAGGTATGCAACCATGTTTCCTGGTTACATACCACCACAGAAAGAGAATGATCCCAAGGTTGTGATCCAAAAAAATGCAAAGTATCCATTAATTAAGCAAGTTATTCCACATGGTGTTCATATCAAGGTGGACATCATGCCAAATTTAAAGAAATTGATGTTCCAAAACCATGACTCAAGGAAGTTCTCGGACTTTGAGTTGTACAAGTACATGACTTAAATACTATGGGTAGAAGGAAGGATTATTGAATTGGTCCTTAGGTATTAGGCTCGTGGATTGGATAAATATGGAATTCTCTCGTTACTGTATATGTCGCATTTCGGTCGCACTGCCGAAGTCAATGCATGTGTGAATCAGTTGTTGGTATGTTTCCATGGTGGAGGTTTTTGGTTGAATGGCCGAATTTCTATGGATGTAGATTTGATTTATAGTATCACTGGGTTGTCAAAAGCATGTGTGTATCTGTCATCTTTCTTTGCCAGTAAAGAAAAGGAATCGGGTATTGTGTCTCGCCTGAGGGAGAAATACAACTTGACATGTGACAAGAGGATGTTTTCTATTGCACCCATCAATGATTAGGGTGTTCAGTTTTCCGCAAAGGTTTTTTCCAGCAAATTGTTAAGGAAGATGTGATCAAAATAGTGTTCTACTGGTACTATGGCTACAACTGAACAATGAGTTGCAGGGGTCCAAATGAGATGGTCCACTTTCTTGTTGAATGAGCTATTAGCAAATACCCTCGACTCGCAGGAAAAAGGTAATCCATTTACATACTCATGGTTGCTTATTTTTGTTGATGTATTTGTAACTTCGGAAGATATTTTGATGTATATTAGCATTGTATGTTGTTGTACCCCCGTTGGGGACGTGTGTTACCCCTTTTCTAGATGTATAAATGGTGTCTAGACCTTGAGATACAACCTTCGTTGTAAGTCAAGGCAATAGTCCCCAATGTAACATCATGTAATATGTACTTGTATTATCTCTAGGAGAAGTGGGCCCCATGTGAGAAGACATGTAGGCTCGAGTCTTATGTTTAGTCAATGAATTGAAAGGGTATAAATAGGTAGTTTCTCTCCCTCATTTATACACACCTCACACTCTCAACTTCGCATGAGAGAGAGACAATCAGAGGAGGAGAGATAGATAGCTGTTGAATACTTCTTATTACTACTTTTGATCATCTTACTATTGTGAGGAAGTTTGCGAGGTTTTTTCTTTTATGGTTTTCCCTAATGAAAATATTTGTGTCTCGTGTATCTTTTATATCTTATGTATCTTGATGTACTTTTTATTATTTTAGATAAAGATCCTAGATAATCTAATCAGATCTTAATAAAAACTAACATGGTATTAGAGCCTCTATGAAAGGAGGCACTATGCAGCTGCGAGAACTAGGGATTCCTAGTTGAAGGTTTTCTCTCCACAGATCATCAAGCGAAGAGGGATAAGCTAACTTGCCTCAGTAGGGCACATATTTTGGTGGAGATAGATTCTGAATTGAAGAAGTTTCATTTTTTACCCTGTCACTAGTGACGGGAGGAACTAGGGGATCAAGTATTGAAGGCTTCCCACCTCAGTTTTCAGAAAGTGGCATAGCTGAGTAACTCGCCTCAAGGAGGCGCATATTTCTGTCAAAGTAGAATTCCCAAACTCCAAGTTTGGAAAATTAGGGTTTCTCTAACAAACCCTAGGTCAGCTTACTCCGAAACCTGGTCAGACACTTCAAATTGCTAAGATCCAAATCTTTCGTATTTCCATTTGAGGTTCTCATTTTGAAAAGATCACTCACCATACTCAGCTTGAGGACAATATTGGAGGGGTTGATAACTTCTGGGAATGGAAGTACAAAATCTCTCTAATCCTTGAAGAGAATGACTTGGATCAATTCCTCACTAAAGAAGTTCCATAACCAAAGGGAGATGAGGCTAAGGATACTCATAAGAAAAACATTTCTAAGGCTAAGAGAATCATTGCATATTCTATCAAGGATCACCTCACCCCCCATGTGTCTACATTCCAGACACCGAAGGAAGTATATGATGCTTTGACAAAGATTTTCGAAGGGAAGAACATCAACCAGAAGATGACTTTGAGAAACCAGCTGAAGAATGTGAAGATACAGAACTCCGAGACTATACAGTCTTACTTCACAAGGGTTGCTCAAATAAAAGAACAACTTGAAGCAGTTGAAGAGAATGTCGAAGAAGGATAAACTGTAATGACTACCTTGAATGGTCGCCCTAGATCATGGGACTCATCCATTCAAGGGATTTATGCAAGAAGTAATTTTATCTCTTTCAGCAAACTTTGAGAAGAATGTGCTCAAGAAGACGCTAGACTTGTGACAAGAGAAGAAAAGATGGGAGCAACTGACGATCAATCTCTCACAGTCTACTAGGAAGAAATTCAAGAAGAAGAAGAAGAAGGAGAACTTTCATCACAACAACAAGAAGGACAAGAAACCAAAGAAGACCAAAAGAGATATTTCAAATATTTGATGTTATACTTGTGATGAAAAGGGACACTTGGCAAGAGATTATCTGATCCAGAAAAGGAGACACCATGCTCATATTGCCGAAGATGATGAACCAATAAACAAAATATTCAAACAAGAGAAGGATGATTTAGATAAAGAGTATGTGCTAATCTCAACACTTACTGGAACTATCACACACGGAAGCAATGATTGGCTCGCGAATAGTGGAGCTTCCAAACACATGATAGGATACAAGGAATCATTTGTCAATATGTCTGAACATGAGTCATCTCACAAGGTGAAACTTGGGGATGATTATCAATACCCCATAAAAGGGAGTGGTGAAGCTTCATACAAGCTTGACTCTGGGAAATCCTCAAAGATGAAGGATGCACTATATGTTCCAGGATTGAAGAAGAATATGCTCTCCATATATTCATTAGATGCAAAGCAAATTAGGGTTTCATTTATCGATGGACAAGTTCTAATGTGACCTAGAGAAAAGACAATAGAGGATGCTACAGTGACTGGAGAAGAAGACGAAGGCTTGTACAAGTTGAAGGGACAACCTAAACAACCATTGGTTCATGAGTTGATTAAACCAAATGAACTATGGCATAGAAGGATTGCACATGTGCACTACAAATCACTACCGATGGCAAGCAAAGTAGTCTCAGGACTGCCAGAGATCCGAGCAAAGCATGAAGGCATTTGCAAAGGATGTGCAAAAGGAAAGAATGTAAAGAAGACATTTCCTGGCAGTGAGAGCAAGGCTAAAGGAATATTGGAGATAGTACACTCGGATGTATGTGGACCGATGTCTTCTAGCTCATTAAGTGGGTATGTGTACTATGTTTCCTTTATAGATGATTTCTCACGTAAGACTTGGATATAGTTCTTGAAAGAAAAAAGTGAATTTTTCAGCAAGTTCAAGGAATATAAAGCCTTGGTCGAGAACCAGAAAGATAGGAAGATCAAGATTCTATAGTCATATAATGGTGGCGAGTTCACTTCGGAAGAATTCAAGGAACTCTACAGAGAATTCGAGATTAAGATGGATTTAATAAATCCATACAATCCCTAGCAGAATGGGGTTGCGAAATGAAAGAAATAGACCATAATGGGAGAAGAAAAAGCAATGTTGCTTGACCAGGATCTTCCTATGCACCTTTGGGCGGAGGAAACAAGAACAACTGCGTATGTACAGAACCGTACTCCTCATTGAGTACTTGAAAACAAGACTCCTTAAGAGGCTTTCCCAAAGGAGAAAAGGACCAAGCTCGATCCTTTTGGGAGGAAGGGTGTATTAGTAGGATACAATGATACATCAAAGTCCTACCGAAAATACTTCCCAAGATTCAAGAAGATCAACATCAGTAGAGATGTAACCTTTGATGAAGACTTGACATACTTCAGATCCAGGAGGACTCCTATCCAGGAAGTCAAGGAACCTGAACAGACGAGAGTCCAAGATATGGAAATTGGAGAAATAATTCCAGAGGACCATGAAGATCACAACATGACTAAACCACAAGAGCTAGTAGAAACTATCCTTGAGAAGGGATCCCACAAGAGGAAACCAGCATGGGCATGGGAGCTCATATGAGAAACTGAAAGGTATGGCGCTCTAGAAGGAATACATAGAGAGAGAAAGAGGGAAAATTACTACAATAGCTATGTGGCCCTGTTGTGTGACATCATTGATAAATAACCTTCCACCTATGAAGAGGCTACAGAAAAGAAAGAATGGAAGGATGTGATGATCGAGGAATATCAGTCAATCATGAAGAATGGTGTCTGCGAGGTTGTTTCGAGCCCAAAGAAGAAATATTTCATGACTTCAAAATGTATCTACAAGATCAAACATGATGCAAATGGCAACATCGAGAAACACAAGGAAAGGTTCGTAGCATGAGGATTCTCACAGAAAGAAGGCATAGACTACGAAGAGACATTTGCACCCTTGGCGAGGTACACTTCCACAAGGAACATACTTTCTTTGGCGGCAGTTATGAAATAGAAAGTACACCAAATGGATGTCAAGACAAATTTCTTGAACAGTGTAATTGAGGAGGAAGTGTATGTGGAACAACCACTTGGATTCAAGACACATGACAGGAAGACCTAAGTGTGCAAATTAAATAAGGCCTTGTATGGATTGAAACAAAAATCGAGGAAATGGTACGACATGATGGATAGATTCCTAATGAGCTTGGGCTTTACCAAGAGTAAAGAAGAATCCAACCTCTACTTCAAGGTGGAAGATGGAAGACCAGTGATACTCCTGTTATATGTCGATGACTTGTTTCTAATAGGCGATGATGAACTGATTACAGATGTAAGGAGGAGACTTGCTACAGAGCTTGAGATGAAAGAACTAGGTATGATTCACTACTTCTTAGGCATGGAGGTGTGGCAGAGTGCAAATAGAATATTCCTTGGGCAAGGGAAGTATGTGGTGGAGATTTTGAAGAGATTCAGAATGTTGGACTGCAAGGATATGGCCACACCCATGAAATTTAACTTGAATCTTCTAAGTGATGCTTCATACGAGAAGGTCGATGACATGATGTATCGTCAGATGAGTGGCTCATTGATGTATCTCATGAATACGATACCATACATATGCTTTGTGGTGAACACCCTGAGCCAGTTCCTGATGGATCTGAGATAGGTTCACCTGATAATGGTAAAGCATGTTTTGAGGTACCTAAAAGGTACAGTGGATTATGGGCTCAAGTATGATGTGAATCAAAATATTAACCTACACAGTTATGTTGATTCGGAGTGGGCAGGTAGTGCCACTAACAGGAAGAGAACCTCAGGTTGCTTCTTCAGTCTGAGATCTGGCATGATCTCCTGGTTCAGTAGGAAGCGATCATGTGTGGCGCTGAGTACAACCGAGGAAAATTATGTTGTCGCTTTCTCATCTAGTAGTGAGGCAGCGTGGCCGCGAAAGCTACTGTCTGACTTATTTGATCTCTAGTTGGATGTGACTTGCATCTTCTGCAACAATCAGAGTTGCGTGAAGCTGTTGAAAAACCCAGTGTTCCATGATAAGTCAAAGCACATCAAGATCAAGTTCCACTATATCAGGGATATGGTGCAGATAGGAGCATTGAAGCTCTAATACGTTGCAACAAGGAGAAAATAACCGATGTGTTGACCAAGCCTCTTGTGAGAGTGAATTTCGAGTACTTTAGAGAAAGACTTGGTGTGATCCATATCGAGATCCCTCGAAAGAGGGAGCAATATGTTCTAGCATAGCTAGAAAGATAGGTTGTTTGACCGTAACATCCCAACGAAGTTCGTAGGTTGCTAAGATGTAATTCGTCCTGATATGTTACAAAGCATATTATCTCACATGGTAAACGAGACAGGTTGTCCAAGCAAGAAAACTATTGGTGTAGCATGTTGCTCAGCTGTAATCAATCCTTTGACGAGTTATCTGAATGTAAAGAATGAGTCCTAGCGTTGTACATAGGTTACTCGGATGTAATACGCCTCGTGGGTTGTCAGAGTGTAAATAATGAGCCCTAGCATGGTACACAGGTTACTCAGGAATAATGTGTCCAGAAGGTTATCTAAACGAAAAATATTCTGGACGCAGGTTGTTCAGATGCAATCCCTTGAGGTTGACAAGAAGAACATAAAAGGTCCTGGTGTAGCAGGTTGTTGGGTCGTAATTCGTCCTTAAATACATATGAGATATATGTGTTCCCATGTTGAGATGATAATGTCTTGAAGCACAAGAGGTGAACCTGGGCGATTCTTTGATAGAACGTGGGTCGACCCTAGATGCTTTGCTTATTTATTGTTTTGTCTTGTGCAAGACAAAATAAATTATCTGGATACGATGAGATGAAGGTACAGGACGCAGGTTATTTCCGTGGAAATATAAAGAAGATCTTGGATAGTATCTACGTGAAGGCTTACTTGAGATATGATGAATACCTAGAAGAGGACTAGGCCTACATCCAGCATGAAAAAGAGCTGGCTCTGTAGAAACTTCTGATGATAGATAGTATAGTACAATGATCAAATTATAAGAAGATGATGGCAGTAGTTATGATGAAGACTCTATGACTCCATGATGATGACGATGCGATGAAGACCTGACCAGATGTGATGATCACTGTGTAGAGAGAGAATACCTTCCTAGTTAAGAGGGAGTGTTGAGAATACCAACTGAGGATCATTGTTGAAATAGTTAGTCGGTACTGGAATATCATCATATTTACTGTAGGGGCGCACCACCTACACCTTCAACCACGAAGACATCTTGTTGCAGCTGCAACCTTTTTCCCAAATTTTTTAAAATTTTGGACCCTCCTTTTGATTTTATCTTGCCTAGGATTGTTTGGTTTCCTGAACTCTGTCTTTCCTCTGCTACAATTTTGGATTTTTTTGAGTTTGAAGTGAGGTCAACTGTTTTCCCTCGTCTCGGAAGTTAAATGATCTAAAACTGCCTTTTTGTCTAGCCAATACTTTTGACTATGGAGTTTTGTTTCTCAGCACTTACGTTTTTTTTATTGTTCGATGATTTTTTCGCTATCGAAAGTCTGTTGATGTGTGAATCGAGGCACTAGTCTTCTATATCGCCGCTGTTTTGGAGGGAAAATAGAAAATGTGCCGACGGATACTTCTTATTCTCGCCGATTCCGTGGTTTTATTGCTCAAACCATTTGCTTTTCAATGATTTTGTTTTCGCTATCGAAATGTCTTTAACAATCGGTCGGAGTTTTAGTCTTGTACGACACCACCGTTTCAGAGGCCTTGTTTTTTGTATCACCAACACTGCGGAGTATTTTGTGTCTCAAGGTTCCAATGAGTTAGTTATTAGTTGTTCCAATCGCTGACGATTTTGTGATCCGGGGAACCCACAGCCATTTTGTTATCCGTCGTTGCGGCTGTCGATCACACTATCTCTCCGACATTTATTTTGTTCATCTGCCAACGCATTATTGGTCAGTGGCTCCGATATCCAATATGTGACTACGGCGGCGTTTAGTGCTTTATATCGCCGACATTGCGAAAGTTTTCAGCTTTGAAATGTTGACACTACAGAGATGCTTAGTTTTAAGGCCGTCGATTCATAGTCCTTAGAGCCTATGATCCCCGAATTTTTTCTTCGACCGCGAAACCCGTAGTCTGTATGTTTTCCGTCATTGCGGTTGTCTTGTAAACTATCTTGCCGACGCATTAGTGCTTCCGCCCATCGATGAGAGTTTTCAGCCCGATGCTTAGTGGTTCCGACCGCCAATAGGGGTTTTTCCCGCTGTCTTTTTCACCGAAAGGTTTATATATTGGGGCGGGGTATTATTTTATTATTACCCTTGTGAAAACTCGTGTCTCCTCCGTCCTTGTTGAGTCGAGCTGTACCACCATGCTCAGCTGTCCAGATTTTTCTCGTTTGGAGTGCTATCATGGAAGTTTCAGATCACCTCATCGACTGTGCAGCATTTTGCCAGGTAGGCCAACCATGGTTTCTTTTTCTTGAATTTATTGGGCCTTTTGGGAACTATGGTCTTCCCTGGTTAGCTTTTCCCGTACGTTGTGCCGTTGTCCATTAGAAAGTGTTTATCCTTGCGGCGTGAGGTATCAGTTATTTTGACAGTTTTGGCGGTGGGGGTTTCTTGAGCCTGTGTTTGAGCCGTTATGGACGCTCAGGATTTGGTAGTTGGTGTAGACAAGCGTTATGCTATCTGCACCGACTATTTTGGGGTTGTTTATGGCTGGTCGGGGGGAGTTTTTCAGTTTTTCATAGGCGCTTACCCTATTTTCGTGAAACGACGGAGGGTTTTTCAATATTTTGGTCAAGTTGGGGATTTCCGCATTTTCAATCACTCAATAGGGCCTCGCATTCAAAGTTTAGCCTTACTGATAGGGTGGTTCATGTTTAGCAATTTGAGGTTTAGCAGTAGCGGTGATGTAGTCCAAGTTAAATGATGAGTTTTCTATCAGGGTTGTGTTTTTAGTCGCAGACGGACTTAGAGGATTTTAAGACCCAGCTTGCAAAAGTTTCCTTTTGCCTTGGCATTTTCTTTTATGCATTAGTGCTCTGTATAGTTGATTTGTGAGAATGCATATGGAAGAGGTAAATAGGTTGTTATAGTTTTTCTTCATTGCTAAAACACTAACTAAAAGCTCCAATGGTCTAAGAACATGCTTGGTTCATGACAGGGTAATTATTTCAAAGGAGTATGTCTAAAAGATAGAAGAAGAAGGCTCATGTTGCAGAGGCTGAACCAGAGGTGGAATACATATATGGAGATACCAAAACCACCACCGGGGTAGATCCAGACTATAAACGGGGTGAGCTATACAGGATGATTGCAAATCAGAGTGTGCATGATGTAGGATTCGAAGAGTTGACTATATATGCAAACATCGAGAAATCAACTCTTATGAAGGTAGCCACAAGACCTAAGTTGTTCCCATGCTCAGAGGTGATTGGCTGGATTCTGCCTAGGGCAGATATAACTACGATGATTTTGGAGAATACTGCCAAATAGGGATATGCGGCATATAGTCTTGCTTATGTCTCAATGGCATATCACTTGCCTCCTGCTCAAATTTACTTAACTAAAAGCTAGTTGAAGGAGACAAATTTGGACCTAGTTGAAACAGTCAAAAGAATGATGATACCAGGGAAGAACTTTCGAACCAGGCCATCAGGAGAATATGATACAGCCACTCTCCAGACCCCTTATAGATTTATAGCACTGATGCTAAATAGGATTTTTGGGAGAGCTCATAGGAAGAGCTTCAAGTTGGGATGGATGCCAAATATTTTTTATGTGGCCACCCAAGGAACCATATTCAATTGGGAAAACATAGTGTCCAATAGCCTGTAAGCATGCATATCTTCAGCTTTGGGAGGGGTATCACAAAAGAAGTCAAAGTTCTACATGAGCTCTATCTTAGTTGATTGTATATTATGTACCCAGTCCTTTCCAGCCTTGAGGTGTAATTGGGATAGGGACAGGACCCCTGTATACACTGCATACAAANACGTTCAAATTTATTGAAGAATATGGAAGTTATTATCTGACTGATGAGGGGATATATATCAAAATGTATGGTGGCTCTAGGGCACCTTCTCTACTCCCTAAATATGCCACTGATTATGTGCTACATAAAGAAGCAGTTAGGAAGGTATGCATTGATGGTGTTGGAAGCTTATTGTTCGAACATAAGAAGGCATCATTTCCTGCCATACCTTTCTGGCTAGGGAGTTATAAATTTTCATAGGTGAAACTGACTGCAGAATTCATGCAAGAGTTGGATTACTTCCATTTTGGTGAGATGAACTTTCACCAGAATGACTCCCAAAATAAGGTTGTAGACCATTGCAAGGAAGCAAATGTTCATTTCAAATACACAAATTTCTGGGACAAGGATGAAGAAATCTTCAAAAATGCAAAGAATATGACTGCATTAAAGAAGAGATTTAAACAGAAAATCACCATTGTAGGCAGAAAGGGCAAAACTGCACAGAAGACAACTGAAGAAGAAGAGGCCAAAAAAATAGAAGAAGATGCTAGAAGGCTAGCACAAGAGGCAGAAAGCTGGCTAAAGCATGAAGAAGAAGAAAGAAATAGAGCTACAGAGGAAGCAGCAAAGAAGGAAGAGGAGGAGAGAAAAAGAAATGAAGCAGAGATAACAGAAAGACAAGATGAAATTGAGGGTATAAGATTAGCAGGATCTAAGAAAGATCAGCAGACTACTGGCCTGATAGATACACAGGATGAACATGATCATACAGACCAAGGGCATGGACAAGATAATCCTGATTCCCAGGAGCTTGCTGCAACTTCTGGCAGCACTCAAGGGCAAGCTGTGTTTTCTGGAATGAATTTGATACCTTTAATGCAGAAAGAAGGAGAAGAGGTCCCCGATCTCAACACCATTTTCTATGACAAAGAGAAGAAGAGGATTGTCAAAAGAACTGAAAAGAAGATTGAAACAGGAGGACAATCAGGAAAGATGGTAACTGAGAAAACCGTGGTGTATGGAATAGATGTAAATCCATGACTAATAGCCAGAGCTGGGGTGGCATTAACTCAGGCCATTGAAGACAATGTAGAAAGGCTTATGACATACCTTGAGCAATCGAAAAAGAATGCATCACAATTAAAGGAAACTTTGAAGAAAGAGAGGGATGAAGGTCATAAGCTAAAGAGGAAATTTGAGGATATGCAGAATGAAGTGAGGACTTCGAAGATAGAACTCTAGACTCTGCAGGCGAGTAAGATGACCTTAGAAGTTTCCGTGGAGAAAACAGAAAAGGATGCTCAGAATAGCTTGGCAGAATTACAGAAGGTGCAGTTAGAGCATCAAGTGCTGAAAACTGAGAAGACTGACCTTCAGTTATCCTATGAAACTCTAAGTGCAGAGAAGGTCCAGTTGCAAAACAGGGTCGTTGAGTTAGAATCAGAGAAGGCTGCCATGGAAGAAAAGGAGAAACAATACCAAATGCGGGTAGCAGTTTTGGAGGGACAGAATTCTTCATTGACAGCATCACTGAAAGATGTTATGGAACAGAAGACGGATGTCCAGCCTTTGAAGGAGCATGTTCTAGCTCAGAGGAAGAAAATCCACCAACTACAAGTGTGCATTGAGGAAGAAAGGTGTAAGATTGTGCAAATCGATAATAGATCAGAATAAATCTTGGACACCACATCTTATTTTGTGGACATATCTCAAGAGATTCTGGAGATTCTAACAAGAAGAATAGTGTGGATAGAGACAAATGAGGAAATCCCTGCGGAGCTACCAGTTAAATATCGACATAGTTTATAGCAAGATTATGAGTTGTTGGAGTTTGCAATCAATACTGCGAAATAATTTAAGAAGACGATAAAGAGAACGAAAGGGTTATGTGTTGAATACTACAGAAGAATGCTAGTCACGTACAATAGATGCCAGGTTTCTGCAGGTAAAAGACTGGATGCGATACCAGAACATGAGTTGTTCATAGAACATCTACAGAATAGGTATTAGGAAGATGAACAGGAGATCCAACAAGTCAATGACCTAGATGAACAAATTCTAAAGAATGCAGTAGCTCATGCAGCAGTAAGCATCCACTTACTTGAAGATTAGCTGCACCTGAGTCCGGCGAGAATAGAAGTAGTTAAGAATCAGGCTGCTAAGTATGAGATAAATATCCGTTTCCTTGAACCCTCTGATTTTGAAAACATAGCAGCAGAGGCCCAGACGTGGAAAAAGTTCATTAATGACCAAGCGGGACCCTCTTCATAAAAGTGTTCTATTAATTTTTGTTTTAAATGTAATATATTGTATAAATTATGAGCACTCACTACAAGACAAAATTTTGGGATTGAAACGTTGGGGAAGCCCAAAAGTCATTTGGGGGCAGCCCAAAGGTTTAGGCTTTTTTGTATAAATATAGGAGAGTTAGATGTAGAAAAGACTTTCTTTCCCAAGCAATTTTTTGAGAGATATTGTAAGAATAACTACTTCCTTTTGCAATAAAGAATTACAAGTTTCTGCTGGAGAAATTTTGGTGGACTGTTTCAAATGCTTTGCTATGGATCAGTTGAATGTGAACTATTTTGTTTTCAGCTTATGTCCATTAACTGTGAGATCGTTCTGACTCATTGCATTTCTGCTTATGTTATGAATGTCTTATAGTTTATACTGTGAGTAATGGAGGTTGTCATAAACAATAAGCTATCTTGTTGTCAATATTTCTATTAATGTTCATGTGTTCTGAAATAAATAACATCTATCTGTAATTGTTCATAACACATGTGCAGAAATACATTATTCATTGTTAACTGTTAATTCTACTCCCTAGGGATAGGTTAGTTAGTAATATTTAGTTTCTTGTTGTGTGTGATTTAGATGCGAGAGAGTTAAGATGAGAGGTAAGAACCTGCGCATCACATTGTGACACTCCTCGTTATCTCTATCAATCTACATTTTTAGATAGGCACTTGCACATCATGACTTAAATACAAAAAACTAAAAATATACACGGTGGACCGGGCCGTAACCGGTAAAACATTTAATTTGTTATTTGACCTACGGTAGCCGGACCGTAAACTGGACGGATTCCCCATACCAAACAATAATGGGCTAGTTGGGAACGTTATTGGGGAGAATCCCTAACTGTTGTTACCTGCGATTTTCCAGGCCTCAACACATCCAGAGCATTAGTGGTTGGCCAATGATTTATGGTTATCTAGAGAGGAGCTTGATCTGATCGTGCAGGATTGGAGTGACGAGTGGAAACAACTTGTCGCAAATGACTTACTATCGACCGAAATAGAGTCGCATCAGGAAGGGACATTGGGTATCCAAGCTAGGGTCCCACATGATGAACAAAATTCATCGAGCTTGCACCATAATAGCTCTGACGAGTCAAGTGCGACTCTAATAGTTCCATGCCTCAAGGAGAAGAGAAAAGCTACCGAGGAAGGTGAGAAGAGCCATAAGAAAAAAAAGGCTTCTAGGGATCCCCCTGGCGTACTCACAGATGACAACTACCACCTTTTGAATGATATGATGGTCAAGATTGTTAATGAGACTTGACAAAATATTTATCAAAGAAATACTGAATTATTTGGAGTTGTTACAAATTTGCTTCAAACTTTGTGTGATAAAGTGCAGGGCCTTAGAGTTTCAGATTTTTGGGCCTTGTTGCAAACACGAGAAATTGGCCCTTCTAAGGATTGAACATTCGAAGTGCCATTGCCTCGACAGCACCACAATATTCAGGTAATTCAGAGAGCAATTTATTTAGGTACAATAGAGCTTAACAATATAATTAAGGATATTGCATATGTCGGGTTGGACTTGTCCATAGTCCCTAGAATATATATATTGCATAATTTACAGTAGGATGCAGTCGAAGAACTTAAAGACAGAGAACACACACAATATGAATAGTTGAAGCAATAAAAAACACTGTAGCGACACTACAGGGTTAGTTGTGTGAAACAGAGAAGAAAATGAAGAAATGGAAACAAGATAGGCAGATACTTGAACAAGTAGTCACTGCTTCCTGCTAGGGTATTTCAGAGGTCAGGGCCACAGCCGACATGCTTTCAGAAGCTCAATTTATCAGACTGGGGGAAGTTGTGACTGAATTCTGCTAGAATATTAAAAGAGTTAAAGGCCAAGCTACTTCTTAGTACGCTTGCTGAGGTATTGGAAGAGCAGAGATGAGTAGTAGAGGGAGATATTCGATAGATTTAAGAGGCCAAGGTACTCTATGCCAAGGCGTATGCGCAATTTTATCATGCTTGGGGTGCCCTAATGGATGACATTGAATTGCAAGAGATAACTAATAGAATCCATGTCGCAGAGTCTATTTTGGCTAGTGTAAGGAACACACTGAAGATGTTACCTCCGGTGGAAAACATGGCTAAGGATGTTGAATTTAAAGTTGTTCAGTAGTATGTCACGAAGATCTGCACACAACAAAAACACATAACTAATCATGTTTCCAAGCTTCAAGATGAAGTAGAACAAGTTATGGCGACCATCCACCCTATGCATATTCAGGTGCAACAAGCTGTAGAGACCGCTGGGGTGAAAAGTACAGGGAATGTTAGTGTTGAAGATGTAGAGCAAGTTGCTAAAGTTAAAGAAGACGTTCAATGACAGACGAGAGATGTGATGAAAATCTTCAATGATTTTCAGGACAAACTGAACATAACCGAAATCTATGTCTAAAGTGGATCGGGACGAGCCACATGTGAGTGTTGGGGGGTTGTTGGCCCTAGGATAGTTTGTTGTAAAAGTTTTGTGAAGTCTGACCAAGGTGTGAACCGAGTCGCGATGAAGTGGGAGTTGAAAATGGTCAACTCCAAAATTTTGGGGAATGTTTGGGTAATCATTAATGCATGTAGTGGGTTAGTTAGGAAGAATGTCCACGAGTAGTGGGAGGAATGTAAAATGGAAGTTAGTTTCCCACAAAAATCTAATTGGTTGAGTAGCTAGGGAGATTTTTATGGTAGAATGAGTCAAGGTTTGATGTAATACATGTCGGTTTTGTATGTTGTAATAAAAATTAATGAGTAAGAGTCATGGAGAAGAAGTTTTGTCGGTCTGCAGGTTGTGTGCACAGATCTAATGTACTAAAGATTTTGATGAAGAAGTCTGTAGGATGTGTGTAGACAGAAATCGTTATAGACACGACTCATGCCAGATGAAGAGCGCTTTTGTGGTTTTCTCTCGTATGGGTTTCCACGTTAAAATGACTGTGTTAAATGGTGTATGCTTATATGTGTGTATGTGTTTTGTTTTATGATCTGTCGCAAATGGTAATGTTATTTATTAAGCATTCAGGATAAATAGTCAAATGATAAATGGAATCAAAGTGTAAGTTGTCACAGAATGTTGTTTCTAGAACTATAAGTCAATGATGTTTTCTGTAATAATGTTGTTTTACTGCTAGTCGATCATTGACATGGAAAGATCCCCTCTCGTCGCTATAGAAGTATGGTTCTTGCAGGTCCCATAAGGTATCTTGGGTGAGATGACACTTGCATAGAAGGTGTTGCCGACAAAGCTTTCCTTTGTTGGGATGGTACCCTGGGTTTTACTGGATAGGTCGTGAAGGTGAACCTGGGATGAGTTGAGTCGAGCCAACAGTCCTCATCGGAGGAAAAAAATCCGATGTCATGTTAGTAGCAAAGTCATGCAGAAAGTCTCATTGGAGGCAAAACATCCAGATGTGGTTGCAAAAGAATATGCGAGGGAGTCTAATGGAGCAAGGAGTGCAATGAAGTGAGGATATAATGGACCCAAGTGTACAATAAAGCAAGAATCTCGATGGAACCATGAAAGGACGATATATCGGAAGCCAATGGAATAGAGGTTTCTAATGAAGCATATGATTCTGATGGAAAGGAATTCTGACATAAAAATAGATTCCAATGGAAAATGATTTATTGTGATTTAATTCAGTTTGTACAGGGATTTATGGAAGATATTGAAGGCCATCATTCGTACATTCAAGGCTTGGTTTTGTTGAATATCAAATATCACCCCATGGATTCTCATTTAATTTTATTAAATTTGGTAAATTTAATGAACCAGAGGAGAAGGTGTGAAGAAAACTTTATTATGGAGAAAAGGGAATAGAGAAAAAAGGGGGAATTTATTTTGCAGTCGGTGTATGTTAATTGTAACCTCCTGAGACTAGGACCAGGGGTTTGATGTTGATGATGTTATTCTAATCTAGTAGGAGAGAAACTCCACGCATGTCACACATTGTAACTGCAAATGCAATTATTTGAGTTATAATGAAAATAGTTGAATGAGTATTTGCATGTCTTTCATGAGTCTCTGAGTTGTTGTGTGTGAAGGGTAGGCACTTTGACAATATCGTGGTTGTTTTAATTTAACTAAAACTTTAACCACCACCAAGGATGCAATAGAGTGCATAGTGAGCACTTTGAGAATATGAGTGGGTCCATTGAGTATCTATTGGATTTCCAACTAGATTACCTCTTGCATGAATATTTTTTTGTTTCCAAGATGTCATGGTTCATTAGAGGAAATTTCAACTCAAAATGGGCCTCCTCAAATGAACTAATAAAATAATAGTTAAAATAATAAAATAATATTTATTAATTTTGGAGGAAGAAAAGAAAAAAACTACTTTTTTGTTTGTATTTTTGACATATCTCCCCGTGTTTTTACTCAAATTTCGATTGGGAGAGCTCGTTGGATGCGGAATTAAATTCCGCATCCAACGAGTACCCACTCGGCATACTTTTGACGGACCTCGCTACCCCAAAAACAAGAAATACCTAAAAAAACGGAATGATGATGTCAAAAGTATTTCTTGTTTTTGGGGTAGCGGGGTCCATCAAAAGTATGCCGAGTGGGTACTCATTGGATGCAGAATTTAATTCCGCATCCAACGAGCTCTCCCAATCGAAATTTGAGTAAAAACATGGGGAGATATGTCGAAAATACAAACAAAAAAAGTAATTTTTTTTATGATACCTATCCCCAAATTTATATTAAAAAAATGTTTAAGACCTATACGGTATTTCAAATTTAAAGCAATTTCATTGGCTAACATATGATGACATGGAATTTGAATAAAAGTTAAAAGGCCCATTTTGAGTTGAAATTTCCTCTAATGGTTGGATTTGCAATAGCCTATTCATTAATGTTATAAACTTCTACATGAAAATCTGAAATGTTACCTAAGGTAATTGAAGAGACATCAGTGGGATCTTCATCAATGAAAATTAGATATGTAGCAAATTATCCCTTAGCTAAATGGTTGATTTGAAATGGTGTGTTATCTCCCATTGAGATGGGAGAGCATGATTCAGATTCCATGAAGAAATTGTAGATAGTTCTCAGGCTCAAATTGTGGAGTTCATTCTCCATCTGATATTGTGCCATCTCATTCTAATTTCCATGGAGACTTTCCATCTTGGTCTAGACTTCATTAGCAGATTCTTTAGTATTTATGTGAAATTATACATGGGAAGAAATTTGAGAAATATAGTAATGCAATAGCTTCACCCATCCAATTAAACCATATATTTGTTTCCTCAATAAGATTTGGCTTGGTTTATATTATGAGTGTGATGTAGAGGCATTTGTTGCGTAATACAATCACAATCTTAGTCGTTCATTTAAAATATTTGTATGGAGTAAGGATTTCCTAGGGAGAAAGATCCATCCTGACTTGTGCACTCTTCTTTGTGTCTTCTACCTGCAAGCCTATATACAAACTTTCTTTAGAATCCCCAAGGATCTAATGCCCTGTAACATTTTGGAGCAAAGGATCTAGAAGTTAAATGGATATGCAATACAATGAGCAATCTATTGAAGAAGAGAAAAAAGGATTCCAGTAACATAATCGTCATTAACTATCAAAGAATAGAGTTACAATTCTCATCAGAGACGAGATCTACAATGAAATGTGCATTGGAATGCAAGAGAGAATGTTCTTTTGGAGCTGATGCACCTTAGCTAGGATTAATAGCATGCAAGACAAGAGCGTGTGCTCCTATATAGCCATGAGTGCCCTCAAGAGGGAGTTAACGAAGCTTAGTCTATACAAGTGGTGTCAACTACCTCACAACTTCCAAGTGAGACTAGTTAACTTGGTTTTAACTAGTCAAGTGGTGTCAACTAGCTCACAACTCTTAAGTAAGGCTAGTTAACTTGGTATGCATGAGCCATGCTAGTTAACTGCTCCATAACATGCAAGAGAGGTGCACTTATGGAGTCGACTGGTAAGAAAGGTGCACTAATCCTTAGAAAAGAGGAGGGCACCTTCATCCCTAGAAAAGAGGAGAAGGGCTCATTTCTTACTAAAATGAGGGGAAAAGGGATCAAGTGAGATCACAAGATTACATGTACACCAACACCTTCCCTTCTTAAGATAATAATGGCCTGAGAATCCCACTCAAGGTACTTGAATGTAGTAAGAATAGCATGTTGGGACTTATTTGGTCTATTGTGGATGTGTTTGATGTACCTTCTTTTTGCAAAATAAAAGTATGCACCTCCTAGATTCTAACTAGCTCTTATTGTCCTATATCACCTCTCATGTGAGTTGTTATTCTTCTCTCATTATGAGTTGTCATACTCATCCACGGTGAATTGTCAATAAGATCTAGATTAAGAGGTGACTATCATCCATGTACTATATAAATACTGTCATTGGTATGACGATTAATGTTAGAGAATGGCTTAATCCTTTTATGCTAATTATGTCTTGTGTTTGCTTGCTTAATAGTTTAACATGATATCAAAGTGAGGTCTAGAAGAGCCATGGGAAGAGAGCCAAAGGTGTTGAAAAGGCCATGAAATGAGAAGAGGATTCCAAAGCTCTTGGAGATCTTTGTCAATCAAAGGAAAATTTTGAATGAGTTATTTTTCATTGATATTTATAATCAAGCAATTATTATTTAAGAGAACATTTTTATGGTCTAATTTTAAATCGATTGGGAAGTCTATATTTGTCTACTTGAGTTGCAGCCCACGAGATCGGAGTAAGGGATTGTAACGACTTTGTTGCCCTGTTTTTCCATCTTAGACATGTAAAAATTGGGGGAGAAATCTTCCCATCTTTCGATTTGGATTTGTAATTACAAATAGCGAGAAAAATGGACATGAAATATACCGAGAAGAATGCTTGATACAGTCCATAATTTGTTAGTTCTGGTCAATAGAGAGAATGGAGCTGCGTTTCTTATTTGGCGATCATGTTGTTCTTCGTTGGCACATTTAATAAAGACAACTACTCAGCATATTGACTGGTAATTCGCTGCTTTTACATAAAGTTTTTATGATTGTTTTAAGTGTATGAGAATAGGCATGTGATGCAAAATTATATATATTTTGGTTGGGCATAAAAGCATTTTAAAATTTGTTCTATCTTATTAAAATGAGAGAGTGGAGATATAAGGATACGTCTAGAAGTAAAAAAAAAATTCTTCTCTAATGCATCATTATAAAAAGTGTAAAAAGTGGGAGTAATAAGCGCATGTTTTGGAACTTGTTTTATTAAGTAATTTGTAGTTATAAGGGTGTATGCATTAAAAGTGTTTCAGTTTTTATTTTCAAGTATTGTGTTATTGGTATTTCTACAGGTATATGCATCATTGGAATGAATTTGAAATCTTATCAAGTTAAGGAGGATTTAGTCTCTTTTTGTAATGCTTTTTTTTCAATTGAATATCATAATTGAAGTAAATAAGTTTTGTTTAGTTTAAAGGAGTATATTCATTTTGCATTGTATGTTAAATTTTGAAAGTCTCGACAAGGTTGGAGCAGATTTGTTTCTTAAAATCAAAGTGTTAATAAGAATGAAGTAAAATACTCTATCAACGAATTTTTCATGAGACTATACGAGGGTCAAGGCCAAGCCTCTATAGTACTCTTTTGCAGTGTGATTCGTGCCTTAGACTCTTCATTCTTTGATTTTTGCAAGTGGCAAAGTCAATTTTCAATGAAGCAAGTTTGAGTCATTGAAACATAATGGAGTGTCATTATATTGTAAAAGAGATCTACCTAAAATTGAATGAGGTTATCTTTATCAAATTCTAATCACTGTAAGAGATCACTTGGGGTGCATGATCGATAGTACCCAACACCCTAAATTTGGCATCAAATTAAGCAAGTGCGAAAACATAAGTTCAAGCGAGTGAGAGGCAACAAGCTTGATAAGATTGAAAAATCAATCATGGGTAGAGGAGGAAAGTGGTTACAAAATGCAAATCAATAAATTAAAGAGCTACAAGAATCCTTAGAGGATTTGGAAAATGAGACAATTAATCTTCGCAAATAACTTCACATAAACAATCAATTGAATAAATTTCTTCAAATACAATTGATTAAACAAGAGAAAGAAATGATTAATGCAACTTTTGACACAAGTGACCTAAATCAAATGGTTGATGCAACTTGTGATACAAATAATATAATGGAAGCATTTGATGCTACTTGTGATACAAGTGATCTAGTAAAACTAGTCGATAAAGATACAATGATTGATGATTCATTAACTAGTCATGAGAAAGAATCATTCAATGAATTGATAAGTTCTGAAAATGAGTCGGAAGAAAAAACTCAATATGACAACAAACATGGTGAATCTAAATTTGCAGAAAGCGTTAATGAAGGACAATTTCAAGTACAACACAATCTTTCCAAGACGATAATCGAACCTTGGGAAGAATTTGACTTAAATAAAAACTAATAGCAATTAGGATAAGAAAAAAGACATCTTTCATATTCCAGATTACTCCAAACTAGTTCATTTTATGAGTGCATGATTCATTGATGAAGATTTGAAGGATCCAAAAGCTAATGAAGAAGTTACTCAAGCGGTTGATGGAAAGCACATGGAAGAAATTCTTGAATGCCAACATTGTCATAGAGTTGGACATTTGGAGACAAAATGTTTTGATCTCCATCCTTGTCTTAATTGTGAGAAGACAAATCACCATTCAAACAAATGTAGAAAGAAGAAGAACAACAAAAATAAAACAATTAATCATGGATGGATAATATCTTGGAGATGGAACCAAGAAGTTGAATAAGTCTTACCATCTAGTTCAAACATGGGTAAAGACACATTTGAATGATCAATTTAAAAAATAAAACAAACTTCAACCAATCATTGCAGATAATAATATTTTGGCATGACTATGGCTCATTCTGAATTGCTACTCCCTTATACCTTAAGGGGGGAAGTACAAAAAAGAATGAAGCAACAAGATCAGGTGAAAATGATTAATGGTAAACCAAAACTACTAGATGTATGTGTAATACCCCGGTTTTGACCCTGTTTACATTCAAGGGTACATGATGTATATTTTGTAATTAATCATGGTGAGGAGCTAAAGGCAAAAGCCCCACCATCGATTCGGTTGTGTTATGTTTCAGCAATAGGGATCGTTGTCGATGGTTTATCATGCTATCCGGCACATTATAGCTTTGGCATCATGTAAATACGCACATCAATTTAATTAAACCTACAGCCAACTACAATGGTGCAACGTTAAATGAAAATGGCATGATTCCCAAGGGTAAGGGGGGGGATTGGTAAACCTGGACCCATGGGGAAAAGCCACGTGTCGCCACTTTTTTTTTGTCTCCTTAAACCACCACCTTAGTTTTTTGTTGTGAGGAGGGACAACGATTGGCTGGCAGGAAAACCACCACCACGCTCACGCCTGCACCCACTCTCCACGACGTGCCTTTTGGGTAACGGATGGTCTACCCACTATGTGGATCACGAGTCTGTTCATCTCCTCTCACGCGGGTTGAGTTAAAAGGGGTTCCACATTCCATTGTTGGGGTTCCTTTTTCTGCCTCACTGATTGTTGATTTGCGAGCACACTAGTTGTTCCTCTGCCACATGAATTTGATGGCGACGACTTGATTCTTTACTCGGATTCACGCAGAGTTTTGTGTCTTTTTTTCCATCGTTGAAATTGTGGTCGTAATGGCATCCATAGTTCTGCGGGTTGCGTTTTGTCTCTCACGCAGAGATTGGAAATTTGGTATTTTCCATTCCCGGTCTGTGTGAGCTTTCCCAGCGATTGCAGTGGGATTTGGGTGCTGTGGGTTCGTAGTTGTATTGGGCTGTTGTTTGCCACGATTTGCTTGGCTGTATTTTTTCCCTTTTTACGGTGGTATCGGTTGAGGATTGTTGTGAGTACCTGTGTTCTGCTCGACTGAGTTTCCCCCTGTCCATGCTGAAAGTTCGATTTCTTTTCTATTGCGGACTGTGGAATGTTGCCATCGTTTCATTTTGAGTTATGGTTGTTGATTTATCCTGGTTTTGGGTTGCTTCTTGGTTGCTAAGGTTATTGGGATTGTTGCTTAGTTGTTTTGGCCATGCTAGAGCCAAGAACAACTCTGAAGCGTTGTTTGACCTTAACTGTGTTTCACCTTTTGGTTTGGAGTTGTCACCCTGTTGTCTTCATCTTCTTCACAAAGCTATGAACTATTTGTTTTGCTGCGGTATGCAGTGGTTGGTCTTCAGACTGTTGAGAGTAGGATTGGAGGCTGGGTTTGCTTGAGAAAGCTAGTGTTTGAGGCCACCAGCTTAGCATTTATCCTTTCCTAGCTCCTTGATGGCCTGATAAACCCTACTGTGTGGGCTTGGCTGATTGGTGTACCTTGGCTATGTGTAAGCCTGCTTAACCCTTATTCCTTGAGGAATCATGCCCAGCTCAGGGGTGGCAGTGTTGCTGAGAGATTGATGAGCACGCTGGCCTATGGTTGGGTGGAACGTTGCAACGACGTAGCTGGTTGCGGGACGAGTTCTTATCAGATGAGTATTCTTGTCCATTTTACCTCTGTAATTATATTTACTGATTAATGAATATGATGAACATGTGGCATGCTTGAATGAATGTTTGTTTGCTTCCACTATGTATATGAAGGGTTATGCATCTTAGTATGTATTATGTTTAAGTTTTTTCTTTCAGCATTATATGCTTGTTCATGTTCATGGGGCTGTTTTCCTGTATGTTTGGTGTTAGTAGCGTCCTCTTCGTCGGTCAGAGGGTCGAGGACGTTACAATGTGGTATCAGAGCCAAAGGTTGCAGCGTGGGCCTGAATGGGCCATGACAGATCAGATAACAGGGGCAGGTTGCCTACTATCCAGAAGAAACCAGGAAAAGATGGGTGAAGACAAGAAAACTCAGAAAATTTCTAAGTGCCAGAACTATCGGCCCATCAGAGCACTTAGTGGGAAGGCCACCCGACGGATAGTTGATCCGACGGCCGATGCGGCGAAAGGCTGCAGAGGAGAAATTTCAGAAAATTTCTAAGTGTTTGGCCATCAACACATCGAAAGGCTCAGACTAATGGATCGTAGATGCTTAGCCAATTGACCGCCGCCATTGCGGATGGCTAGACCACTATGCCTCCGACAGATAGAGCCTGTGACCACCGACGCCATAAAGAAAGTTTAAAAAATTTTCTAAGGCCCAAAATCGTCGGCCATCGGAAGAAGTTAGCGGTTCGTGTGCCCGCCGTTGCGGAAGCCTAGAGCACTATCCTTTCGACGAGAAGACGTTCCGACTGCCGATGTCGATCAAGTTATGCTTCAACCGCTGATCGGAACATATTAACGGATTGGGCTGTCGATCGAAAAAAGATCGAAGATGGCGAGCCACTGTTGCGGCTACTGATTGAACTATTTCGTCGACGAATAGAAGATAGTTGAGCCAATGAAGTTCGGAAAGGAGGAGAGAGAAGAAAACAATTTCAAAAAAAAATTCTAAGTCCGACCATAGGCAATCGGTGGAAGATGGTTGTTCTCATCGCCGATGGCTAGACGAGTAAACTACTGATGAACATTGACAAGAGTTAGTTGAATGGGTTGTCATCGTTGCGGCTACCGTGGGGACTAAAACGTCGATGCCGCAGTGCTAGTGGTTCCGACCGCCGACAGAAGAAGAAAGTTTCAAAATTTTTGTTTAAGTGTTGGAATAATCAGCGAAGATTAATTGATCGAGCCCCCACTATTGCGGATGGCTAGACCACTATGCTTTCGACGCATAGAGCCTGCGACCGCCGATGCCAGGGAATTCTATAAAATTTGACGAAGTAACGGGACCGTCGGTGATCGGCGACGATTAGTTGATCGCATCGCCGACACACAACTGATCATGTTGCCGATGCGGCGAAAGTTGATGACTACATCGGAAGGAATTAGTGGAACAAAGCACCGTCGTTGCGGAAGCCTAGTCCACTAACCCTCCGACGGTTACAGATTCCACTTGCTGATGCCAGGGTGGTTGTTAGTTGATGCGGCGACGTATAAGGGAAGATGGAGCTGACAGAATCAGCGGAAGGACGAGGAAGACTCAAGAGAAAGGTTTCTAAAAAATTTCTATGTCATGGAATCATCGGCCATTGGCGATGGTTAGTTGACGACATCGTCAATGAATAAGTGATTTTGTTGCCGATGAGCTACGTCGGGTAAGGTTTGTTGATCGAGCATCCGCCGTTGCGGAGACCGAAGGGACTAACCACCCAACGAGGAGGGCCTCCGAGCGTCGATGTCGTAGCTTCTAGGGGTTACGATCGCCAATAGACTTACGACTGAGGAAGACTTAAGGAGATTGTTGGCCGCCGTTACGGAAAACTTGACGACTAACCGGCCGATGTGTAGGGTACCCAACCGCCGACGCAGCGGTTAGCCTAGGCTATCGCCGATGAAATTCGGAGTGATAGTCTACTAAGGATCCGATATGGCAAACGGAATTAAACAACAGGTCGCCGATGAAGCTCGGAACAGTAGACAGTTACGGACCCGATACTGCGGACAAAAATAGATCAACAGGTCGTCGATAAAACGCGGGCTAATAGACCCAATCGGAGGAAATTTTTGAAGAAGGCATCGAAAATCTGTTAATGATCGGATCGTCAATCGGAAGCTTAGCTAGTTCACCCGCGGAAACGGTAGCAAGATCATTTTCCATCGTTGCGGCTGTTCAAATGACTATGCACCCGATGAACAGTTGATTTGCTCGTCGATACAGAGCAGGAGTTTAGTCGTTTTGCCCGCCGAAATGCCGAAAAGAAATAAGCAACAGACCACCGATGAACAGTCAACTTGCTCGCCGATGAGCACTGGAGAAATTTGTTGCTTAGATTGTCGAAGTGTCAGAGTTGTAGATGGGATGAGACCCGATAGGGAGAAAGGAAAATTGGGTTTTCCAGTGAAATTTCAGTGGATTCCAGCTAAGTGTTTCAATGAATTTTCATGGAATTTTTCAGCAGTTTCAGGGCTGAAAGGGAAGAAAATTCCAGGTGGCTGAAATTAACAATTTAGATCAAAATACAGTTTAGTGTTTCGCCTAAATTTGATGAATGTCATCATTTTAGAAGTGGTGTGGTTTTCACACTCGAGGTCAGAATGAAGCATGTGGATAGGCCTTGGAAAGCTTATCCAGCAGGGAACAAGGGAAAGCCACCAGAATCTGAGTATGGAGCAGCAAAGTGCTAATGATGGCCTGAAAGAGAAAAGTCTTGCTGTCAAATGGACAAATCTGGGAATTGCATGCCTAGAGGTAGCAAGACCATGAAGTCAAACCAGTTGTTGTGTGGAAGAGGAGTTCCATACAAGGATGTGGGACTTGAAAATGGAAGTTTCCTTAAACCCTATCTTGCTGATTATAACTACATTTCATAAGTTTTATACATGAAATGTATGAGGATATGCTTTGCATACATAGGATATTGAAGATTATACATTTATAATAAACCACTAATGATAGTTATTGCATTGGTGTTGGCATTAGTGGGAAAACCAACGACAACATGGACCTGGCTAAATATGTTTTTGATGCTAATAAACGTGACTAGCAACCCTCTAGAGAAAGGGATAAGGCAACAAGTCCATAATCAAAAGTTGGTAAGCAAATTCTGCAATCTCCTGCAAAGGACCAACCAAACTGGTAATGCCAAGGGTGTAAGTAGGACCCATGAAGGTAAGAGTTTGACTATGACAAATTCCATGTAGTGGTAAAGGTAAGAGACCTCATACCATGTGGATATTTGAATGTTATACTACATTCATATAGAAATGTGTCGTGCCTGTATATGTTGATTGAGCTTAGTAGCCCAAGGAAAGTAAGTACCGATGATCTTGATTATAGTGATGCATCCTATATGAAGTAGTCATGGTTAGGCCATGCATGGTATGTTGAATGCATAGTATTCCTGAATCAATGCAAGGTAGCATTGAATGGATATGCATTAAAAGATTTTATGAATCTTGTAGTTATGCATTGAATGGATGCATATGAAGAGTGTGAGTGACTGATTGCATAAGTATAGGTGCAAATGTTGTGATGCATTGCATGAATGCATTGAGATAAATGCATGTGATGTTATGAATAACTAATGGCTGGAATGATGAATTTATGACAATTCAGGAACCATTTCAAAGGATGTTATGAATGCAGGATAGTAAGTGCATGAAGAGGGTAGTCATGATCAATTGGCTGCCAGAAATGCTCTATGAAAGAGCAAGATGGTACGAATGATGTGCTTGTGAAGTAAGGAGTATCTGAACATTTCATTTAAATTACATGAATGATGTGACTGTACCCTGTAATTTAAAGTATGATAATGATTGCGTGAAGTAAATGAATTTTGGTAATATTGATGTGATTAACAGCTGGAAATGTTTGAATTTTATAAATTCTGAAAATGCTTCAGTGATTGTTGTAGCAATGGAAAACGTTATAGGCATCAAGACTTACCAAATGTTTGGCTGATTGAAGTTCAGGTTTCAGGTAGATTGTTTGGGATATGGAAAAATGGGTAAGACCATGACAAAGGCCAGAATATACCATGTGAAAGAGCCAAACCTCATGAGAAGAGTCTCATGGCTGTGATAATAGTTTGTATGCATAATGAGTTGTAAATTTGAATTTGTAAATTTCATATTTGAGAAATTGCTGACAACTACTAATCACTATTGGCTTGCATAGAATTGTGTCAGGAGGACGCATTGTAAGTGGGTGTCCATGTTATGCTAGTAAGCATAAAATCATAATGAATATGATGGTGCTACTCACAAGAGACCCACAATTGAGGATCACCTCATTGCTAAGCAAATCAATTTATATAGTAAACAAAGTTGCAATTCTTATTGAATTTAATTACTAATGTCATTTGCTTGGTTATGGACAATCAATTTGGATTGTATTATCAGATAATGATTGACTGTTTGGCTATTTGTTGAATGTGCCAGGGGTACACGCTGCAGGAAGATCATGTGTGATGGCCTGCAAGAGCCAAACTTCATGGGAAGGTTTTCCCTTATCTTGAAATGGGTTTCGAGGGAAACTCCATTGGACATTTTGGAAATGTCTCATCTGCACTACATGTTTGGTAAGCAATATGAGTGAGACGGTATAGATTATGTCGGTAAGACATGTGTGGATATGAAATGTAAGAAGGAATTGGTTTGGCAAACCGAGGGACTGTCAACTTAGAGAAGGGAGCCCCCAGTCCTCCTTAACGAAGGAATACTGCCTCGGTAAATGGATAAGTCTTATGTGACCCTAGCTAAGAATATGCATGTCAAATTATTAAATTAAATATGTAGAGCATGTTTTGATTTTGTTTCCATTATGGCAAATTGCTTGAGTATGCATAGGGCCTACATGGCACACACCGGAAAGGGTGCACACTTTTTCGATGTCAGATCATGAAGGGATTTTTCAATATTGATTACACCCTAGGGAGTGGACGCACTCCTGGTGTCTCAATACTTGATAGTGAATGGTGTGAAATATGGTTACAATTTTAGAGCAATAACGCTAACGAATGTGCTTATATTGCTTGTGTTGTCAGGATAAGCAAATGTAGTTTACAGTGTGGTCTCTTGGGTGATATGGAAAATGGTCGTTATGGTTGATATAAGGGCATGCGTTGTTATTGATGGCCTGATAAACACAACGAGGGTTGGCTTGGCTGATGATTGGTTGTTGATATAAGTACAGGCTATTTGTTGACGGTCTGATAAACCCAACAAGGGTTGGCTTGACTGTGCCTGATATATATATATTTATTGTTGATATAAGTATAGGCGATTTGTTAATGGTCTGATAAACCCAATGAGGGTTGGCTTGACTGTGCCTGATATATATATAAAAGGATGTTGTGAAGCAGCCTACGTGCTGACCTAACATCCAAGTCCATAGGCAATCCCAAGGCTTCCAAAGCAAAGAAAAATCCTGTGGACCAACGAGGAAACGCGCAATACAGATAAGTATTGGATTATTTTGCAATATTTTGCTTATGAATATACATGTGTATATGATTTGGTTATGATGTTTTAAGCTCTTGTTCTAGAGATATAACCAATGAGAATAAACTAAACATGTGAATCTATTCAATGTTTGAAAATAGGTATCGCTGGGAGCAAGGACTATGAGAGCATCCTAGGGGTGCATGTGGACATGTGACTGTCCTGAAGAGCTCGAAAAGAGCGGTAATGAAAAAGGTGCTAGTAAGACTGTGAAGGTCCTAGCAGCCGAGACAAGCCATGTGGGGAGGCTCCATGGTTGAGAGGTCTGAAATAAACCAGAGACACTAAGTGTCATGACCAAGAGGGATTGGTCCAGCATTCACGGTGAAGTGAAAGAAGCTGAGAGCACAAAAAGCCACAGCGGTGGTGTGGGTTCCAGGATGTAACAAAACAAAGAGGGAAAAAGCTCTTGCTGCTCTCTCTTGCCTTTTTATTATGTGTGTGTGTGTGTGTGCATTGTGAAAACAAAAGGTTGTTGAATGCATGTATGACTGAAAATAGAATGTGTGTATTTTCTTAAAGTAAATTGTGAATGCTGGAATGGTTAATTCCCTGCCCAAGAATGGACATGAATGAGCTCATGTGCCTGTTGGAAAGGCATGAAAAATATGAAAGTCTCCTTGATGATGCTTGGACTATCATGCCAATTGGGCAATTAAATGACTGATATTAATACCTATATTATGCTTGGTCTAACAGCATTCAATGATGCATTTCACAGGTGAGAAAGGTGAAATCTAGTGGTGCACATTGATCATGGCAGCAGACCAAAGTTGCTGGACTTGGTTGGAAGTCTCCTTCAAATGATTGCCAGGACCCAAGAGAATCTTGGAGAGATGCTCAAGATACAGAAAAGGCAGAATGAAATGAACCACCAGATTTTGCAAGACTCTATTGGTTGCAAAGGGAGGTGAAAAGCCTTCTAGGAGCAATCGGCAAAGGAAATGAAGGTGGATCAATGAGGGGACATTCGTCCAAATGATCCGTTAAGAAACGGTCCAGACATGAAGACTCAAAATAAATTGAGCAGGTAAAGATGAAGCAGCCAGTGAAATGTTGGGAATGCGGAGGACATCAATTATGCCGGTATTGTCCAACGAGGGAACATAAAGAGGGGCAGCAACCACAAAGTTCCTAGGCTTCGGGATAAGCCAAGAGCTGAGAACCAGCAGGAGAAACTCATGGAAGCCGTGGGGCTTGGTCCTGAACGTTCAGACTAAATAATTGAACATGGGACAGGTCTGCAAAATTTTGAAATCTTGATGTGCAAATTGTATATGTATTGGAACACCGAGGATGGTGTTATTCCAAGGGGGAGGGGATTGTAATACTCCGGTTTTGACCCCGTTTACATTAAAGGGTACATGATGTATATTTTGTAATTAATCATGGTGAGGAGCTAAAGGCAAAAGCCCCACCATCGATTTGGCTGTGTTATGTTTCGGCAATAGGGATCATTGCCGATGGTCTATCGTGCTATCCGGCACATTATAGCTTTGGCATCATGTAAATACGCACATCAATTTAATTAAACCTATAGCCAGCTACGACGGTGCAACGTTAAATGAAAAGGGCATGATTCCCAAGGGTAAGGGGGGGGATTGCTAAACCTAGACCCATGGGGAAAAGCCATGTGTCGCCACTCTCTTTTTGTCTCCTTAAACCACCACCTTAGTTTTTGTTGTGAGGAGGGACAGCGATTGGCTGGCAGGAAAACCACCACCATGCTCATGCCTGCACCCACTCTCCACGACATGCATTTTGGGTAACGTATGGTCTTCCCACTATGTGAATCGCGAGTCTGTTCATCTCCTCTCACGCGGGCTGAGTTAAAAGGGGTTCCACATTCCATTGTTGGGGTTCCTTTTTCTGCCTCACCGATTGTTGGTTTGCGAGCACGCTAGCTCTTCCTCTGCCCCACGAATTTGATGGCAGCGGCTTGATTCTTTACTCGGATTCACGCAGAGTTTTGTGTCTTTTTTTCCATCGTTGAAATTGTGGCCGTAATGGCATCCATAGTTCTGGGGATTGTGTTTTGTCTCTCACGCAGAGATTGGAAATCTGGTATTTTCCATTCCCAGTCTATGTGAGCTTTCCCAGCGATTGCAGTGGGATTTGGGTGTTGTGGGTTTGTAGTTGTATTGGGCTGTTGTTTGCCACGATTTGCTTGGCTGTATTTTTTCCCTTTTTACGGTGGTATCGGTTGAGGATTGCTGTGAGTACCTGTGTTCTGCTTGACTAAGTTTCCCCTTGTCCATGCAGGAAGTTCGGTTTCTTTTCTATTGCAAACTATGGAATGTTGCCATCGTTTCATTGTGAGTTGTGGTTGTTGATTTACCCTGGTTTTGGGTTGCTTCTTGGTTGCTGAGGTTATTGGGATTGTTGTTGAGTTTTTTTGGCCACGCTAGGGCCAAGAACAACTCTGAAGCGTTATTTGACCTTAACTGTGTTTCAACTTTTGGTTTGGGGTTGTCACCCTGTTGTCTTCATCTTCTTCACAGAGCTGTGAACTATTTGTTTTGTTGCGGTATGCAGTGGTTGGTCTTCGGACTGTTGAGAGTAGGATAGGAGGCTGGGTTTGCTTGAGAAAACTGGTGTTTGAGGCCACTAGCTTAGCATTTAGCCTTTCCTAGCTCCTTGATGGCCTGATAAACCCTACTGTGTCGGCTAGGCTGATTGGTGTACCCTGGCTATGTGTAAGCCTGCTTTACCCTTATTCCTTGAGGAATCATGCCCAGCTCGGGGGTGGCAGTGTTGCTGAGAGATTGATGAGCACGCTAGCCTATGGTTGGGTGGAACGTTGCAGCGACATAGCTAGTTGCGGGACGAGTTCTTATCACATGAGTATTCATGTCCATTTTACCTGTGCAATTATATTTACTGATTAATGAATATGATGAACATGTGGCATGCTTGAATGAATGTTTGTTTGCTTCCGCTATGTATATGAAGGGTTGTGCATCTTAGTATGTATTATGTTTAAGCTTTTTCTTTCAGCATTATATGCTTGTTCATGTTCATGGGGTTGTTTTCCCGTATGTTTGGTGTTAGTAGCATCCTCTTCGCCGATCAGAGGGTCGGAGACGTTACAGTATGCCATTAAAATTAAATATTGCAAAAGAATCCAAAGATTAATCTTGGATCCCTTTCATATTGTTCACACCTTGTGCCTGACAAGGAGAAAATCAATGATGATCTATGATATAAGATTCGAAGCCCTATCAAAATTCAATCAGACAATTTGTCTACTCCACAATTATCTACCAAGCAAATCAAGGAAGTTTCAACAAGGCATCTTATCTCCTCTTCAAATCATCATGAATTCATTATCAAATCAACATTTGGGAATTCCAACATGTAAATTGGTCTCAACTATCTGTGAGATATTCAACATCTAAATATGTCCAAATTCAGAGGGTGTTTGGGGATCCTATTTGTTCACCAAAATCAATAGAAGATGCCATATTTTTCCAACAACTTAAGGGAATGTTCAGACACAGTAAATGCTCACTTCCAAAATTTCGGCTCTCATTCAAATTTCAACATCCAGATTAGTGGTTTTTCAGGTATATTTTCATTGAATCTCAATTTAGAAGTTTCAGGATGAAGATTATAACAATTCTTGTTTCTTTGATGGTATAATTATTCATACTTGTGATTGAAGGGAGGAATGTTAGACTATAAGTACATGTGAAATCACTAAGTCCTAGATCACCTCTCACGTGAGTTATTCTTATCACATTATTAGTTATCGTACTCATCCATAGTGAGTTACCATTCAGATCTAGATCTAGAGGTGACTATCATCCATGTACTATATAATACCATCATTGATATGAAGATAAATGCTAGAGAATGACTTAATGCTTTCCACCAATTATGTCTTTTCTTTGCTTGCTCGATAGTTTAACATGGATACCATTTAAAATTTGATGATCACCTGCAAGAGATGAAATAGATCTATAAATCTAATGGAGAGAAATACACTTAGCAATTTAACAAAGGAAGAAGAAATGAAAGAGAAAAGAGAAAAAAATATTGGCGCAAAACACTGATTTCCTATTCAATAATCAAATAACGAATAATCTTGATACATAAATCATTTTGAATTCCTAAACAAGTCAATTCGAATTGTACACTTATCCATGAATACCTATTTGGGTTAACTTGGAGCTCATATTCCTTAGTTAGCCATGCAATATATTAAGAATGAGTTAACTAGCTCATAACTAACCTAGGATGACAAGTGGAGGCTTAATTTCCTAAAATCATGTATATAATCCATACATCAATCATGCATGATATGAATCTACTAAAAATAGTCAAGGAGAGAACTACCCTTCCTTGATTCATGGAATTAGGTTCCTTAAATCACCCCAGGAACTCAAACATGCAATATAGGATCCTAAAATCAGGGAAAATCTCCTAAAACCAAGGAGTGCGCCCTCACTAGGTAAAAATAGCATATTTTCCCTTATAATCTTGGGATGAAGCACTCCCATGGATCACCTGTCAAATTTAGTCAAAATTGGACCATTATGATCATGATACCAAGCTCTAAAGTTCCTAGATGAGAGATTAATGTAAAGGGGAAAGTAAATATGCTCTAACACAACTTAAAACATCCAAAAAAATTGAAACCATACATAATTACAAGACCATGTTCAAAATAGTTGCATGATAGCACGACGCTTGTGTTTCCATAACCACATGGTAATTCCATATGGACCACATAAAAATTCAACTGCACCACATGTGGTTCATCAATTCATATGTATGGTATTACAACGTGACACAACATGTTGGAAATCCACACAATGCATGAACTTCCTACATACATTATTGTGCAACTCATGTGCATGACAACAAACCCTTTCATACCATGCAATAACACAATTATTTTCAGTTTTAACATGTGTGTAGTAGAACTTATTTATCACATGGATGCATGACTATATACCCTAACATTTGGACATTTTTCCTGTGTGAAGGAAAAAAATTGCATCTTGCACTGTACATGATTATTGAAAAAATAGCCATGTCATTTTGTGTTGTCCTATAGAAACCCTCACGGGATTTTGGACAGCTCATTCGGGATCCTATGATTAACTCTATCCACTAGAAATGAAGAGGAGGTCTTGAGGACTAACTTGGATCTTGTTGAGATTTACTAGTCCAATCTCCGAGAATCAACTCCAAAATATCTAGCACATTGAAAAATGAATAGTGACAATGAATTTTGAAATGCAAGTCCCAGTCTTATTTATAGCTTAATAGTATGTTTTTTTATTATCCCATTCTAGATTTTTGTATCTCTAGTTGACACACCATCACACTCAATATTTTGAGCTCTTCAACATGGTCCCATTTGTTTTGTTCCCTATAGATCTTCATCTAGACTTATTTTTCAGCCATTTACCTAGGTACAATCATTTATTTTTCAAATATTGTTTACACTATTAGATTATTTGTCACAAGCACTATTTCTACGTGGTATTTATTTCATGTGTGCAGGAATTCGACCAAACAACTTACTTTTCACCCATATGCTCATCACCACCATTAAAAGTATATCCACTCAACTTTGAATATAAGATTTGTATTCCCTCTGTTTACCTCACATATATCCCTAAGTTTCTCATACCTCAAGGATTCACATCATATCCTCCACTACATCATTGCTTTGTCGGGTAGTATCACTCCACCATCATGGGTGTGTGTGTCAATATAACCCCTTGTATCATGGAAACCATGTTTCTCTACCCTTATATTGTGAATCTAGAAATCTATTATCTCACAAAGAAAGCCACATATTTCTTTCTTGATGCATATTGCTATCCAACCCTTCATATGCCTAAGTAGTCTTTGTTTACAATTCACAAATGTTCTCTCATCCCCACCATGATCAATAGGCCATTTTCATTCACCACCATTTTGTCAACCCTTGAGAAGACCCACAACAAGACTCTTCCATTCGATTAAAATAACTATCAATGGCTTATCATCCCCATAGGGACACTCTACATGGTATTTACCCATTAGGGAACTCATATTATCATCTATAAAAATTTCCTTATCCTTTTATTCATTTGCAAAAATATATTCCCCAAGACACCAAAAACTAGGAAATTTTCAACGCCATTATTCTTTTGGCATGACACAACTTGTCACTCTTGATTGGAGCATTCCAATACATCACTAATTTTCAAGAACCCAATACCTTCACTAATATCACTATCATCCCAACACATGAACCTCCTCCTCATCTCAAGTCGGCCTCACCATATGATACCTAGTTTACAATTTTTTCATACCCTTGGCCCCTACAACCCCTAGTCACATACTGCTCAATTGGTTGAATATTTCTACCTACTATCAACCACCCATCTTGCTCCAATCAAGGAAAGTCATGAGCCTCATTCTTACTAGATTGTCTCATCTTGTTTTATCACCATCCCATTGAGTCATAATATTTTCTTGGTTTTACCAATAGGGTCCTGGGCCCCATTATCTATCTTAGCTCTCATCAACACCAACACAATTTATTCTAAGAGTTATGGTCACAATGTATGTACCTTGGTTTCCATTTCCCCAATAAATGGTCAAACTGTTAGATTGAGCAAAATAGGTCATCATTACTCTTTGGCTCAGTAATATCCCCTATGCTTAACACCAACACATTTATCAGTAGAGGGAGTCATACTTTTTAGTGGTTGCAGTGATTCAAAGTTATGATTGAATACTTCAAGATCCAAAATTGTTATAAATCAAATTAACACCCTTGAGAATGATGTTCCGAAAACATATCTTTATTTTTTCTCCAACATGTAGACCAGAAATTGAAACAAATTGAGAGCTTTGATCTCTCATCGGCCACTTCTTCCGCAAAGGAAGAAGCATGTGAAGACAAAGGTTTCTCTAAACAAGTCAATATCAAGACTACTTAATGGACAAAACCGATTTTCCAAAACTCTTGGAGCGGAAAGAATACATGTCATATGTATTAATTGTCCTAAAATCCTGGAAATTCAAGTAAAATGCCTGAAAAACCCAAGTAAAGTAGTTTTTTTAATGAAAATAATCAAAATTCAAGAAAACATTTAATCCCACATTCATGTTTGGAAATTGGGTACACAAATCTCAATGTTAATAAGAAAGGCATATGAGATTAAGTAAAGGACAACAAAATGAGAGCAAAGGAATGCTGAAGAATTTGAAGGCTAGAAGAATTCTTTTCCACATCAATGATCCCTTGGCATTCAAAGGCATGGATGTAGAAGGATGGTTTAAATCAAAGGATAAGGGATTCACCTCCACATTTGGATTGTAAGCACCCTCTTATTATTTTCAATACGATGCAATTCTATTTTCCCCCCAATTTTGAGTTTGAATTTGTGTTAAATCTAGTTTTGAATTCAATATTTGGTAAATAGAAATCAAGTTTTTCAAGTTCATAGAGGTAGAGATAGAGGTAAGGAACTAGCAAGCAAGTTGCTAATGGAGTTGTAAATGCCATGGGTGCTTAAGCAAGGGGATCTACTACAGGTGAAAAGCTTCAAGAGGTATTTTCCTTTATTCCTCCCCTCTTTACTCTTAGAAAATTATTAGAAATCTCAAGAAACTTTTAAATTGTTGCATGTATTTCTGTCGAATAGATCTCATCACCCTATAGTAAAGGATAGAGAATGTTGTAGACACATCCCTGCTGCAATCTCTACCAATAGAATGGTGACTCCACTATGTATATTGGGTCTTAAATTTTTCATTTCTTGATTTTTTCCTCAATTTTGGGTGTTATTTCCTTTAAATGTTTCAAATACTTGCCTAATTTCTGTCCCAAGACATCTTAACCAAGTTTGATATTCTTTGATAATCCAAAACCGGCCTAGATCAACCTTTACACAGTCAAAATTCTTGAATTGTTTGAAAAAATTTGCACAAGATATTCATTTGCTTGATCCACGTAAGTCACAATGGTGATAGACATGTATACATGCAGGTGAAACACTAGGTAGGTTGCATGGACCTTCCTATACACGCGGTTAATCACTAAGCAATCACGTTTATGCATAAGGCTTAGTGTTTGTGTAATTTGGGCATGTATTGTCTGTTTTGAGTAATTATTTTTGCTGGGGTTAGCTTAGGAATCTTACAAAAAATATTTTAGAGACTACTTTCATCTAATTTGACTGATATTTGGGTATCCTTTAATTATTTTAAATATTTGTGTGCTTACTAGCTTAAAAATTGTCAAAAAATAGGAATTGTAAATCAATGGTTTATGACTATATTTAGGGATGATTTTGAACTTTGCAGACTTGTAGATGAAAGTAGGGACCTATTTGGAAAATATTTGAAGAATTTAGGATCAATTTCACTTGAATTTGGAAGTCTAGAAACCTACTTAAAAAACTAGGAAAATCACTTTAATTAGTAATTTTTTGAGTTGTGTTCAAGTTTTTCTTTAAAAGATTGCTCATATCTGTTTTTTTAGGACATATTTATCATTTAGTTCCTTTATTTAACTATTAATGGATTAAATCTTGTTTGATTTGGTCACTTTGTTTGCATAAGAAACTTATCAAAAAATTGAAGAACATGACACATTGTTTCAATTTATGAACCTTTAGGCCATAGAATTTTGAGTTGCATGAACTTGCTGACCTGACATACAACATGAAATCACAACTAAGACACATTTAGAAACACCATTAAAGAAAATGCACAAAAAAATTTAAAAAAATGGACCTCTCACCTAAGATAAATTCAAAAAGAATTTCCCTCCAAGAACCATAAGAATATGACTTAATCAAGTAAACTTATTTTGGATAGATTAATTTTGACTTTCTTGAATCACAATTAGAAATATTTGTGGAGGTAATCTTGAATCTTCTTGTGATACGTTGTGTTCGAGCCACTATTATCCTCTTCACTTGCACTTTCAGGTGGTCTTGTAAACGAGAAAATGGATCTCAAGTGTAACAATCTAGATTTGATTTTGTAGCATAGTTTCAAGCCTCGTGTATCATCTTCACTTGCACTTTCGGGTGGCACTGTGAATGAGAAACATAGGTCTCAAGTGTAATAGGAATATTTTGAAGTTTTGAATCATATTGTCGAGCCACGAGTATCCTCTTCACTTGCACTTTCGTGCGATTCTGTGAATGAGAAAGTGGATCTCAAGTGTAAATGCTTATCAGTTTTAGAATTTTGAAATATATTTAAAATTTTGCATTGATTTTCAAACCATTGATTTGGAACATTAAATTCAACATTCATAAAGAGAGCATCATGTAATTGTAAAATAAAAATTGAATCATAATCCTACATTTAAACATCAGTTTGGGAGACTTATTATAAATAGGAAAAACATTGAACATTCAAACATTTTCCATTTCCAAACAATGATAGTTGAAGAATATTGAAAACATATTATGTTTGAAGCCAACCTATTGAACCCTTGCTAAAATATCGGAAACTTATTTGAAAAGAAGAAGTTATCCTGGACTTAAAACTGTCCCGCCCGACCACCAATTGTGAAGTGGTAACCATAGTTTCTTTTCCTACGGTATCACACAAGCTATTGTAAGTGAGGAACACTTATGGTACGTGAGACAAACACAAGGTTGTTTCATCTCCTTGGGAGGGTGAGTATAAAAGAGCTAACACTTGCACCTTTGGTCATTGAAGAAAAATGTAATTTTTTCTCATTCCTTCACTATTTAGTAATTGTTGAGGCATGATGTCCCTCAAGAGCTACTAGTTTTGGAAGGCCCTCTAATCCAACTTTTCACTGAACTCCGGTTCTTTAGAAATAAGTTTTCTTGCTGATTTTATTAGGACTTTTTTCAGATGTGTGGACACTTTGATTTTTGTTGAGTCCAATTTCCTTTAGGATTGTTTGAATGTATTTTAATACACTCTAATAAACAAATACTTTTACTAAACTTCAAAGTGACTAATCTCTCATTCCACCTGTCAAGGTGGCAGCGAGGCAAGTTTCCGAAGTTTGAATGCCCCACTACATTGTGGAGGCGAATACATGAACCACATCTTTGTGACTTGGAAACTGAACTATTTGTAAACACAATCAAATGTCACTAAAGAAGAACAACATCAAACCAATTCTTAGAATTTGTCACATCATGAATGAAACATAGATAGAGTTGATGATCTTACTCTAATGGAAGTTGAAACAATATAATATCACATAGTTTGTCATGTAAATCCACCCTTATCACATTCTTTAAATCCGGTCATACTTATGGAAAGTGAGTCATTGGTCTTTAAATCCGGTCATACTTATGGAAAGTGAGTCATTGGTTAACAATTTTTGAAAGTTGGAATAATATGCAAAACATTACACTTGAACCTTTGGCTTCATCAAGAGTTGAAGTGACTACATCAATGCATCCTAAAATGGTTGTAGGAGGTTATCAAAATCATCTTGACACACTCAATAGTTTTCTAGGTTAATATTTTTGGTGGAAATAATGCATCCTAGAACACAAATGCCAATTGGAATTATCCTTCGTCGATGGGAGGAAATTCCTAGGAGGGTCATCCTCCTATTTATCCTAGCACAATGCCTAGGGGAAATACACCTATCAACCCCATTCCGCAATGGAGTGGTCAAGCTTTAGGAATTAATCAAACTTTATGGAGACATCCTCTGCAAGGGGGAAACTTACCTTGGAATTCTTTTCAAGCCCAAGGACAACTACCATGGTGTGGTTAGGACCTAAGAAGTAACTAATACTCTTTGGACCCATCTTCGCAAGGGGGAGATCCACCCATTGGTCAAGTTCTAGGAAGTAATCAATATTTATGGATCCAACCTATGTAAGGAGGAAACATACCTTGGAATTCCAATAAAAACCAAGTACATAATCAATGGAATGGTTAGGTTCTAGGAAGTAACCAATATTCTTGGGACCTAACTGCATCAGGAGGTAATCCACCCATTGATCATGTTCTAAGAAGTACCCAATCTTCTTGGGGGAATCCTTTGCAAGGGGGAAACCCATGTTGGAATGCTAATCAAATCCAAGGACCACCTTGATGGTGTGGTCAGATTCTAGGAAATAATCAATCTCATTGGAGTCTAACCCCGCAAGGGGGAAATCCACCTGTTCATCAATGGTGTGTTCTGATTCTAGGATGTCCCTCCTAGTACATTGGATCACATTCTTATGATGTCCCTCATAGTACATTGGATCAATCAAAATCACAACCAAGTGGTTCTCTCATAATTAAGAAACCAACCATAGACATAGTACCACAACCCCCCACAGGTGTTCTATGTAGAAAAATACATAATTCTAACACACTAGCTACTCATAACAAAAATGTTTTTAAGGAAATAGCTCAAGCGCCATGTGCCATGTCCAGCATGGAGGTATTGCAATATTGTATTGCGCAAACAAAGGAACGATTGTCTTCAACTAGAGTTGTTGATCCATCCAATGCCACTTCGATCACATTTGACTTAGACCAATTAACATGTGGGATCCCTTCCAAAGTTGTTTTTCAAATAAAAGTAACATCTCATGGAAAGAACATTTTTTGAACCATAGTTGATGAAGGGGCCTCGACCCGTGTCATGTCGTTTAAATGTTGGAAAGCATTAGGATCACCCACCTTAGTTCAATCCCATATGGTGTTAAGATCATTTAATCAACATTTGTTCTCTCCTCGGGGACTCATTGTAGTCTGCCTTATTGAATGGGGTGGCAAAACAATAATAGTAGATGTTTAGGTAGTAGATGCGCCTATAGATTACGATTTTCTATTATGACGTAGTTGGAAACATGCAATGATGACTATAGTATCTTCAGAGTCCTGAGTAATATGGTTCCCTCATTGGGGAAAGATTTTCATGATCGACCAATTAAATTATTGTCTGCTTGAAAGTGATGTCCAGTCGAATTTTCCTTTCAATATGGATGCTCTAAATGAGGTTCAAGTCATTAGGGTAGGATCGTTAAAAAATTATTCCCTCATGGAAATATTTATGATCTTGTAACCCTTATCTATTATAGAAGTGTCATGCTAAGCTATTCAAATGGATTCAACAAATTTGGATAAAACTCTTCCGTTGATGGAGGAATATGATCCAGTTACTTGATCCATTTTGGTTGTGTCCTCTCCCAGCTCACTTGATTTCTTGGACAAAATTTTATCATTAGATGAAACTATCCTTGAATTCATAAACATTTGGCTGCACCCACATAAGGACATATTTTGTGGGGCCAATAGGAGCAATCTTGGTTTAAATATAGCCAAGCATAGGAGGATCATTTGCATGTTCCTTGATCTTATCAGGTATATTTGGAACCTTGCATATAGGTTTAGCGTATCCCTTTCTGATGATTCATTTGAACCTTTTGCAACCAAAACTTTCCATAGGGTTGAACCTGTTGGAAATTGGTGGGTTAGCCCATCATATATGTATTTTCCACCATTTCGACAGAAGAGCCTACTGAACATGGAACACTATAGTCAAAACCCTATTGCCATATTGGTACCCATGTCGATTTATTCTCATAGGCCTGGGAGCCCAACTAGTCCCATCATGACCTGGATTTTGAGACCACGTACTTCTCTTCCATACAGTTCTAACCATTTCCCGATGGGCTCCCTATTTCATGTCAGTTTACATAATCATGTGTTAAAATATATGCATGAACATTTGTTCTTACTACTTCGGTGCTTATTGCTTATGTTGTGCATCTTCCTTTGTAGTCACCTTTTGCTAAAGAAGCCTATAAACCATTGCTTATGTTTAAGTTGACCTATACATGTGAGAACTAATTGATTCAGGTAGTTGATAAAGCATGATTCATTGTTATTTATGATTTTGGTGTTTTTTGTAAGAATTAGCATGAAGTAAACCACATTTCCCCTTTTCCTACTTGGACATCACACCAAATTGGATAGTCGTAGTTACTTGGTTCTATTTCATTGTTTGTTGATACATAATCCTGCTTCAGATAGCTAACCCATGGAGTGAACATCCATAAGAGTGTACACAACTATATCAGCCCTTATTTGCAATATGTATATTTTCCTTGGCCTGACCCATGCTCTGGAAAAATAAAGTACACCCATACAATGTTGATTCCCTCCCATGTACCATAGAATTATTTATTCCTTTTCAAACTGATAAATGAAAAAACTATTAAAACTTAAAAAAACAAAAATCCCAAAAAAGGGGGATACTTGAATCGTGTCATATTGAATCTTTGAAAACGGGGCAACAATCAGTCGTAGTCGCCCTTGAATAGGGCACATAATTTTATATTTATTGTTAGTACACCATGTTATCCACTAAGGTGCACTTACGGTATTTGTCAAGTGATCCACCAAAGATCGGAACAAATCACTTGTTCTTACTCAGTGCTCGGAAGTTTTGTGGTTTCATCAAGGCCAGTTGTGGCCTCTTTTGGATGTTCACACCTATTACGGAGAAAACTTCCTATGGCTTCGGGTGTACCACAATAGACAGAGAAACCGCAGAAATCAATCCCTTCCCAATATGCAAGAGAAATACAACATCTAGCACTAAAGGATCTCGAAACATACATTATTTTGGATGGTTGAAGTAGATCCCCATTGAGCTTTTTCCAATCCCGCTTGCGTTAGCAATTTACTCTCAACAATAGTAAATAAGGAAAACATGCTATATAATATAGTGTTAGGCCTACTCTAGCATATATAATCAATAATGCATAAGAAATTAAACGCATCCATGGATTCAATATTCATTTAAATGCACATCATTGGACCAGAAAAGATATTTTTATTAATAAAATCAGAGATTACATAAGTGACAACCTCTGTTGGCACGTCTGGAAACCAGAGAAACTGAGTCCTCCACCTGGGCCTCCACCACCTCAATTCTCCATCTCTCGATAGCAAGCTTACAAACAAAGGCAAGCTTGGGAAGAACACAAAGTGCTCCAAGGGACAAAAAGATGCAGACTCAAGTACAAGCAAGCTACAGCAATAATGGACTATAGTTTTCTTGCTCTTCAATTCATCCTCTTCAATGTAACCAAGGGGTTCCTTACATAGTGTTTCAATGGGGTAATGGAAGGTCTAATCCGAGCGATCTCGAGGCATATGGAAGGTCAAGAGACAAGTGACTTGGATCCACATTAAGGAAAACTCCAAAAATATTTGGACTTATGCACACATCCCGATGTACGCAGGTTTAAGGGTAATATCCGCGTATATACGCGAGAAAGAGATTAAAAGTCGCGTACAACAAATAATAGGTGTTTTTAGGGATGATCTTGGAAACATCAAAGGTACAATAATGGTCCATGGGGTCCAAAGAGTCTGTAGAGGGACAGAGAAGGCCATAAAAGTCTGATCAACCATGTGTGGTAAAATCAGCTGTAATAAATGCCCCCTAATGTGTGAGGTCAAAGGGGTAACATGACGGCCGAAATACATTATAAATCCATCCCAAAAGTGAAGTAATGAAGAACGAGGTGGAAGAACCAGCCATCCATCAGTATAGTACAATAATCAATCTCTGCACATGACTCCAAATACATATAACAGTCTCGGATACATAAGAGTACAATGGCCATGAATAGGGATGATATACAAAATGTGACATGTGTGGTCATCGCCACGTACAATATATAATAGATCAAAATCTTCATGATGAAGATATACAAAGGATCAATATCTCCCTGAAAGTTGAAGATATACAATGGATCAAGATCTCCATAATAGTTGAAGATATCTGACATACACTGGAATCAAGTCACGAGAGCCGAAATCTCATGAACACTGGCACGATCAAGGCGGTAGCATATGTGGAATGCCACCAATCTGGAAAGTCTTCTACACAAACCGCTACGAGTACATGTCCTCCTATGCGAATAGAGGTGTCGAGATCGAACATAGTAGTCCACTGTCTGATTACCGGTCATTGATATATACCGTTAACAGACACGAGATCACCCACTGATAATGAAAATGGGAATCAAGGTACTAGAGTGCAATCTAACAAGTGCGAATAAATGTGTTGAGGTCGAACACTTGGAAGAATCCATCAATCATGGGACATTGATGTATTCCCAAAACTGTCGATGGCGAGAGAACCTACCACTAATGACTATGAGTCTCAAGGCACTCAAATGACTCTAGACTCCTATCCCAAAATAAATGATCTAAAGTCGATGGGATGGAATCCGTTGGGAGGAGGGAATTAAGGCATCCCCCATCAACCAACATGAGGTACTCAGCAACGTTGTATAATGTGGAAGGACTCAAACAAGATATGCATGAACCAGTAATAGTACCGGGAATGGCCGACATGCAAAGTCAAGACAACTGAGGAATGGCTAACTCGTGTTTCAACTTCCTTCGAACAAGAGCATAAAGGCGAATGGTGACTGAATGTAGGTAGCATAGACTCGATATACAAAACTGGGACATCTATGCGACATAGGAGGCATCAATAGAGACTCCATAGGGACTGGAAGCTTAACCAGTCAGTGAAGATAAACTCAAAAAAACGAGTATAGCTCCTAAAGTCAAACTACTAACCCAACCAACGGATGTGATATATAGTGCTCTGTTTGAAGGCGACATGACTCGACTACTGCCAAAGATAACATCTTTTCCTATCCAGCTTTTTGGTTTTTTTTTTGGACTTTTTCAGATATTTTGAAAATCTTGAAAAATAATAAAAGTGTTTTATAATTACAAATCTAGGAGGAGACGAGTGCCAAGGGACAAAAAAACTAGTTCCAAGCAGCGGAACATACCTATGCTCAATGCAAGGAAACATGTGCAGGATAACGAAACTCAAGGGAAAGTCTCCTCTCGGTCAAAATGGGGAATCAAGCTGCAAAAGATATATAAAAAGGCTTTGCTTTGCTAGACATGAGACAAGCTCGAGCTATATGGCTAATAATCAAAGTCAGGGAAGACGAAATAAGGCTCAATAAGGTAAGCAAAACTCATGATAATGCAATTACAACTCGACATATACAAGGGAATCCCGGGGAAATGGCCAGCATATAGTTCAAAAGGAGTATGAAGCTCTTGCTCAAGGACATGGATGGACTAAAAGGGACTCCCAGACTTAAGAGAGGACTCATAGCATGGGTACCAAATGCAAAAAGGAGCTAACTAGGAAACCCATGTATAGGAAAGCTCTACCATTCACATAGTACCACTTCTAACAACAGCTTGAAGGTTAGTACCACTTCCTTATGCACTATGTAATCAGTTGTGCATTTGGGTAGCAAAGAGGGGGCTTTGGTTCCACATACATCCTTAGATACGTACCTTCTTGGGAGCAGAAGTAATCCCCATATTCCTTGATGGATTCTAAAGCTCCCTCAGACAAGCATGGACACTCTTCCAGGAAAATCAGCTCATACGAGGGTCTCATAAATTCTTCACATATCAACTTGTAATGACTATGATACTTATGAGCCCCCAGTATCTGGTATGCTGTGTATATAGGGCCTTTACCCCCTTGCCACATGTAGTTAATCTTCTCAAACCTGTGACGGTAGAGTATGCAGTATATTAGAATAGAAGACATGTAAAATTCTGATTTGCTTTGTTGTAAGCCTTCTTGAGTTGCTTTGATGCATTTGGCCAAGTTCCTAGACACTATATGTGCCCAATTAAAAATTCTTCCTTCCATGGCCACATAGTACATAAGTGGAATCTAACCAAAATTATAAAGTTTCCCATCAGCTCTACCGTACAGTCTGCTCAACATCAGTGCTATTATTCTGAAAGGAGTCCGAAGATGAGCAGTCTCATACTCTACAAATTGTTTGTGTCAGAACGTCTTTCCCTCAGCCACCATCATCTTCATTGTGGCTGTATAATCCACTTTTAGGCTTTTAACCCACTCTAATGTCACACTGGTTTCCATTTCCGGTAAGTTGTAGGATGTTGATATAAATGCAGGTGCAAAAGATGTCACTCCCTTATTGTTCGCATCATTTATAATCATCCCTGTGGTATCTACTCTTGGCAAGATCCGCCCAATGACCTCTGCACATGGGAGAATTTCAAGTCTTGTAGCCACCTTAGTGATCCCAGATCGCAATATATTTTCATACACAGACATGTCTTCTAACCCTGCCTTCGGAGCCTTCTTTTCCTTCATCCTGTGGAACAACCGACCCATCTTGAAATCAGGCTCAACTCCAGCTATGGCCTTCGTATCCTCATAGATGATTTCTACCATTTTCACGGGCACAACTTTGGCCATTTCTGAATCTAAATCGTTCTTCAACAATCTTGGGCTTCTTCTTCCCTTTCTTTGTCATCGTGTCTGAGGTGAGTTGTAACTATGACAAAACAAATTTGTCTTAGCGTTCGCATCATAAACTAACGACTAAAAGCATGAAAGCAAAATGAATAAGCATATACCAACAAATCAAAACCTTCATTCTGTCCTACTTTGTCACTCCCATCCATTGGGACAAGAAGCACATGACGCGGGTCAAGGCTACAGTCAACACAACAATCGTTGGACATAGGCAAGCTTTGGCCTTTGCACTTTTAGGAGAAAAACCCCAACACGGGCGCAGCTTCGTCCATTTCTGAATCTAAAACGTTCTTCAACAATCTTGGGCTTCTTCTTCCCTTTCTTTGTCATCGTGTCTGAGGTGAGTTGTACCTGTGACAAAACAAATTTGTCTTAGCGTTCGCATCATAAACTAACGACGGAAAGCATGAAAGCAAAATGAATAAGCATATACCAACAAATCAAAACCTTCATTATGTCTTACTCTGTCACTCCCATCCATTGGGCCAAGAAGCACATGACGCGGGTCAGGGCTACAGTCGACACAACAATCGTTGGACATAGGCAAGCTTTGGCCTTTGCACTTTTAGAAGAAAAAGCCCAACACGGAAATACCCCCTACCGGAGATGCAACATAATTTTCGATCTTACGGCAGCGATGCCTTAGGGTAACATTACAGGCCCACTATCCCACGGCCGAAACATATAAACCCAAAACCTACAAGCTCTGCGTAAAGCAAGAAAAACTTGGCTTTCACCAACACCCAAGAGCGAAACATACACTGGCTCTATGTCGGTGTGAAGCTCGGCTCTCTGAATGTCCATTATTGACCTAACAGACTGAGGGCGAAACGCCTTTGGACTAACTAACGATGTTCTGCGAGCAGGTAGCGACTAGGGTAAACTAAAGATGAAAAGGCAAATCCTAAGAAGATATACTGGCCAAAAAACCCCTTTTTAACCTAAGCAATGACAAAAAACCTAACCTACCCCTACGCAGTCGTATCAACGGTTGACAGCTTCGCGGCTTAATCCAAACAACCAATTGAAAAGGAAAAACTGTAACCTACCTGACAGGCCGGAGGCTCGACACACGGCTGAAAACACTCAGTGAAGACACGCCACGTGATCTCCACAGATGATTTTTTAACAACCGCACAAAAGCTCGAATGGTATAAACACTCAACAACTCCTCACCCTCTCCATAAAATAAAAAAATGGTAAAAACCTTTCACTTTGTGAATAAATAGGCTTTCGAGGTTAAAAACCTTTACAACATATTTGTGCGAAAAAACACCGTTGGCGCCAAGGCTCCGGGCTGGAGGACATAAGTTAACATGCGAACATCCCCGACACAGAGGATCGATTATTCTAACTCACTCGCAACTGTCGGCTCACAACTCAGCAATTCACTCGCAATCTCCTTTGCAACTCGGCAGTTGAAACCACGTCGACGAGAGAAACAGGATGCAAGTCGTCGTAGTGGCTCCGAGAATAAAAAACCTCCACCACAACGGGCCTCACAAGGATAAAGCCTTTGACAAAAGCACTTTTTCGCCGTAGCGGCTTCAAAAAATAGACTGAGACACTAAACAAGAAATCACCCGCCGTAACAGCTCACAATTGAGGAAGCAGCCGTCTTAGCGGCAAACCAAACAAGAAGCATCCTTCATTGCGGCTCCCGGGGTCTGACAAAATGGTGAATTACGAAGTCCGCCGCTGTAGCGGGCGTGACTCAAAAGCCTTCCGCCGTAGCGGGGTGGCAAAACATCGAAAACTTTTTTGATACACAAATTAGAACTCACCTGCTGTAGCAGCTCGCAATTGAAAATTTAACCCGATGTGGCGGCTCGAAACAAAAGAATGCACCCACCGTAGCGGTTTGAAAATGAACAATCATCCGCTGTAACAGCTCTAAGATGAAAAACTATCCATTGTAGCAGCTCCAAGTTGGGAAACTATCCGCCGTGGCGAATCAAAAAACCACTTTCTGCCTTAGTGAAATAAAATAAACTTTGGAACTTTTCCAAGATAGAAGAAACCATAAAGGCTGAAACTCAAACTCAAAAAGTTCCTAAGAGGTAAACTAAGACTTTCAAGGGGTCCTAAAAAATGTAAAAAATTATTTGGGGATAGTTGCAGCAGCAACAAGTTCATATATAAGGTTTTACATGACACTTTAGTATGGTCATGCAATTAAGAGTCAAGGATAGACTCCAGGGGGATCATAACTTTCCTACATGGAAAGAAAGGATCACAAGGATTATGGATGTCAGTGATGCAGAGGAGCACATTGACTCCATGAAGGTTGCTCCCACAGATCCGGCAGACTTTGTAGCTTGGAAGAAGATATATTCCAGAGCCATGTGTATTATCTTGGATGGAGTGAAGGACCACATAGTCCCTCATCTTTCTGGGAAGAAGACCGCATCAAAGATGTGGAAGGATTTGGAAAGTCTGTATCAGAGCAAGAAAGAAAACTGGAATATGGTGTTGCAATAGAGTATGTGCAGTACCAAGATGGCCAAGGGTGAAGTACTAGTTCCTATTACGCCTAAATCTCATCACCCGCGTGTTATGAGATAGGTATTCCCTTGTCTGCTCCAATCCCTCAAATTTTTCCCTAGAGAAATGAAGGAAGAACTTATCCCCTTACAATTTTTCCTTGTTTTGAGCTGGTAACGCTCCTCTTCCATTGACAAAAAGTGTTACCCAAGTCAGCAATGCTCCTGATACATGAGAAAAGAGTGGTGTGACCGCCTCTAGCCTTACTGCAAGAAGCATTACCCCTTTAACACCACTTGTTTGCTTCATTGGAGGAGCGGTGCTCGAGTTTTCAAGGCAAAAAGAGAAGTTTCGAGAGGCTTCTCGAAGCTTTCCTTCGTGGAGCCTCATCCCTATGGTTTAGGAACCACCTGAAGCTCGAGATCCTCCATTTTTGGATCTTATCTCCACCTCACCCATGAGATCCTCAACCATCCCTATCCTCCCATGCCTTTAAATACTGGCTCATCCCCCATGGGGGGGAGGAGGAAGAATTGTGTTGTATACCCACACTCTACCAAAATAATTCTTGAACTATTGGAGGAAAGGTGAATTAAAGGCAAGGAGCCATTAGAAGGAACTCTCAACACCAAGGCATAAAGGTTGTAGTCTCTCCAATCATTTCTAATAAAAAATGTCTTTTATTTCCCATATTTATTGTTTTCATTTGTATATATTGCTTGATTCCTTGGTCACGAGCATATATCTAGTTAATTATCTTGTATGCTATCATCATTTTCTTGTTGTCTTTAATCTTTTACAGTTTCTTCTGCAGTATCGAAGGAGAAAGCTTCAAGGACGGTGAGGGAAACCTTTAAGAGTAGTATTGTGGCATTATATTCATGTAATGAACCAAATCTAGGGGAAGTTTAACATTTGGTGTTTGTGTTTTGTTCTAGAGCTGAGCCATTCAGATCTAGGGAACCAGCTCCTGTCCGCGGGAGGTGCATATTTATGGATAACTACCCTACCACCCTTCGTTGGATTTAGGTTACTTGACAATTATACTGGGAGCAAGTACCAACCACTGAACATCATGTTGGGAAATTATCCGTCAATGGGAGTCATTTTGAGCATACTTTGTTTTGAGTTTCGAGCCCGTTAAACAATGAAACGATCCTTCGAGCATAGTTTACCTTTTGGTTCCAATCTTGCATAAAAATGAAACCATTCCCAAGCATAGTTCTTTTTCTATGTCAAACTCGCTAAAAATTGAAATAGTTTGTTTCAAGCAAAGTTTACCTTTTGGTTTCAATCTTGCATAAAAATGAAACCATGTTTCAAGCATAGTTGTTTTTTGTTTCAAGCTTGTGTAAAAATGAAACAAGTATTTTTGAGCTTACTTTCATTTTTCGTGCTCTAGTTAAAACATGAAAAGTGGTTTGAGCTTATGTTATCGCTTTTTCGTGTTCTGGTTCAAACATGAAAAAGGTTCTGAGTGCTTTTTATACCTTTGGCGTACTCGTTAAAAACTCAGTGAAGAGGTATCGAGTATATTTTTACTGTTTTTCAAACTCGTTAAAATTGGATTATGAAAAAAGAACCCCTTAATGGAGTCTTCTTTAAGCACTTTTTGGACACTTAAAATGTGAAAAGATTGCCCAGTGAACTTGTCTTCTTTACGCTCATAAAAGGACCTGAAGAGTCGTCTTCCTGGTGATAGTTTACCCATTTTTTTTCAGACCAGGGGGAACTACTTACGAAAAAGGTACACTCCAGCCAATCATGACTGGAAGAGTTCTCTTGGGTATTATTTTATACTTTTTCGGGCCCTGGGGACTAAATTTATGAAAATGACCCTTTGGAGTCTTCTTCCATCTTCGTTCAGACTCTGTAAACATGAACAATACCGAGTTAACTTTCATTGGATTTGTTAAATTAAACATTGAAAGACCTCTTTTTAGGGAACGAACCCATCCTTTCTCAGGTTCGTAAGACATATGAGTTTGGACTTGTCCGAAGGACGAGCTATATCGAGCATTTGTTACCCTTTTCCAGCTCATTAAAAAGCAAAGAGGCACTCATCAGTCATGATGGGGAAATTAAGGGAAGGGAAATACATTTCATTTTCATAAATGGCAGTTATTAGTCACCTTTGAACATGGCACTTGTCTGCATTTCACTCGGTCAATTGGGTATTCAGCTTGTCTCTGATTCGATCCAATTTCATGAGCCATGTCACTCCTCTGAGTCTTTCAAAGAATGCATTGTCCATTGTCGCATTGTGTTCCGCCTCGTCAAGTCAATGCTTCCAAGTCTTCAATTGTGTCGGTCGGTGTTAAAAAGAAGTCATGTTGATATTTTACACCTACAGCCAAAACATTTTTTTGTGTTAGTTAATTTTGAGTCAGTCCTATGGTTATATCATACTCAAAATTCCAGAACTTTGTTCTGAGTTTCATGTCGTCGATGTGGAATTCATCATGGCCCTCCTTAGACGAGACTATTCATGTCAACATCAGCTCATCATCCAAGAATTAGTCTTAGAAACAATTTTAGTACCTTGAGATCTGTATGCCTCAATGACAGATTCTTGAGTCAGTCCTATGGTTATATCATACTCAAAATTCCAGAACTTTGTTCTGAGTTTCATATCGTCGATGTGGAATTCATCATGGCCCTCCTTAGATGAGACTATTCATGTCAACATCAGCTCATCATCCAAGAATTAGTCTTAGAAACAATTTTAGTACCTTGAGATCTGTATGCCTCAATGACAGATTCTCTTGCTCTCGACATAGGTTCACATCATTTACCTTTTATCGATAGATTCGACTGAGTGTTTGACATTAAATCATCTATTCACACTCAGGATATTGTACTATATCACCTTGGGAATCATTCACATCAATGGTGATCTCCCTCGCACTTGTTAATGGTTCTCATCATTGACCGGTAATCAAGTGGTTTCTACCATGTTCGACGTCAAATCATTATAATCACATGGATAGAATCGTACTTTGTGGAAGACAAGACGAAGACCCTAGGTATCTATTAAAAGCGCTCATTGCTTTCCCCAGGTTGCGATGGATTATTTTGTATGAGTCCTAGCATGGATCCACATTGTATGTTCATGGTTGTGCTCAGATGTGTGTCTGTATGACATAGATATACATTGTATGTCTGGTAGCTATGTCCAAATTTGATTCTTCTTCGCATGGATCTACGTTGTATTTTAGTAGCCATGATTTTTTTGTATCTCACATGGATCTGTGTTGTATTGATCGACAACCATGTTGTGAGTCATTTGGGACATGTATCAAAATGTGCTGCAGAAAGTTTGTGATGTTTGAGAAGTTCCGACCATTGGACCTTTGCCTCGGAACTACACCTTCTTCTATCAAAGTATTATGCCTATCGTTTCTCTCTAGACATCATACTTTGGGTGGCATTCTGTAACACCTAAATCTCATCACCCTCATGTTACGAGATAGGTATTCCCTTGTCTGCTCCAATCCCTCAAATTTTTCCCTAGAGAAATGAAGGAAGAATTTATCCCCTTACAATGTTTCCTTGTTTTGAACTGGTAACGCTCCTCTTCCATTGACAAAAAGCGTTACCCAAGTCAGCAACGCTCCTAAGTCTAGCCTTATTACAAGAAGCATTACCCCCTTAACACCGCCTGTTTGCTTCATTGGAGGAGAGGTGCTCTAGTTTTCAAGGCAAAAAGAGAAGTTTCGAGAGGCTTATCGAAGCTTGCCTTCGTGGAGCCTCATCCCTATGGTTTAGGAACCACCTAGAGCTCAAGATCCTCCCTTTTTGGATCTTATCTCCAACTCACCCATGAGATCCTCAACCATCCCTATCCTCCCATGCCTTTAAATACTAGCTCATCCCCCATGGGGGGGAGGAGGAATAATTGTGTTGCATACCCACACTCTGCCAAAATAATTGTTGAACTATTGAAGGAAATGTGAAGTTAGAGGCAAAGAGCCATTGGAAGGAACTCTCAACACCAAGGCATAAAGGTTGTAGTCTCTCCAATCATTTCTAATAAAAAATGTCTTTTCTTTCCCATATTTACTGTTTCATTTGTATATATTGCTTGATTCCTTGGTCACGAGCATAGATCTAGTTGATTATCTTGTATGCTATCATCATTTTCTTGTTGTCTTTAATATTTTACATGTTCTTCTGCAGTATCAGAGGACAAAGCTTCAAGGACAGTGAGGGAAACCTTTAAGAGGAGTATTGTGGCATTATATTCATGTAATGAACCAGATCTAGCAGAAGTTTAACATTTGGTGTTTGTGTTTTGTTCTAGACCTGAATCATTCATATCTAGGGAACCAGATCTTGTCCGCATGAGGTGCGTATTTCTGGATAACAATGCCTTATCTCACAAGGCTCACACAGATCAAAAATGATCTTGGAGTTGTTGGCTCTAAGACTAAGGATGAGGAGTTAGTTCAGATAGTCCTCAATAGATTTTCTAAGCCATGGGACACCTTTATCAAAGGTGTTGTGGCTAGGGAGAAGCTCCCTAATTGGCAGATATTGTGGGATGACTTGTGCAGGAGGAGACTCGCATGGGTCAAGAATCAGCCTCATCCATAAATGCTCCACAGATTGTGGATGAGGAGGATCTAGCCCTGGCAAGGAAGAGCAAGGGTAATGTAAAGAGAAAGAAGGGTGGTAAGAAGAACCTTGACATGTCAAAGGTTAAGTGTTTTATCTTCCATAAACAAAGACACTTTGCCTCCCAGTGCCCAGACAAGAAGAAGAACCATACCTAGATGGCAGAATCTGCAGAGGTGGAGGAATTCAGCAAAAACTTCGATGAATACTTCTTCTTGATTGCTTGCATGAAAATCACCACGAGAAGCAACGTTTGGTATGTGGATAGTGGAGCATCTTGTCATATGATAGAAAAAAAGAGGTTCTTCAAGGATGTAACACCCCGATTATGACCCCGTTGCATTAATGTATATGATGTAAATATTGTATCGAATCATGACAAGGAGCTCAAGGCCACGGCCCTGACATTGATTGATGTTTGGTATATAGGCGATCATGGTTGATGCCTATGGTTTATGTGCTGAGGCAAGCACACTTGTAAACATCATGTAAATATGCAATATAATGAAAACCCACGGCCAACTATGTCAATGCAACGAATAATGAGATGGAGGCATGATTTTCCTAAGGATAAGGGGGTGGGAATGTTAACCTTGAGCCTGTTTGGGGAAAAGCCATGTGTCATGGGGAGAACCCATCAGAACTGTCAACTACCCTCTTTCTTGCCTTTTCTTCCTAACCATTTATTCTGCCAGAAAGTGGTTGAAGTAGTTATTGCTTGGAAGGGGAAGAGTATGGGAAATTTCGAATGGGGCAGAGCACCCAGTTCTTGAGTGTCGTGTTTTGCTTGCAGGGACAAGAAAACACCAGAATCGTATGTCGGTCTGACCCATGCATTCACACCTGATTTTCCTACTCTCACGTTTTGAGAGCTACGGGACGTTCTGGCTCATTATCATTCAGTCATTCCTCACCTACACTCCTCAATCGTCATGTAGAAGCGAAGAACAGCAGAGCTTTTCTTCTGTGTATATATCCTCCACGTTCGGCGAGTATGTTTTTCCTAGACATTGTGGTATTTGCTATGTTGCAGCATTATCCTAAACTACAGAGCGTATGAGACCTTGTTACTTATGTTCAGAGTAAACCTGTGTTGTATAGTCTCCTTGTGGTTGTTGTGTTGTGCACCCTGGTTCATGTCTGAGCTATGTATAAGACTTAGGAATGGGAGAGATGTAGAATGTGCTTGATAAACCTAGTGTGGAACCTCACAATAAGTTAAGAGTGGCTAGTAAACCTGCTATGCACATCCTGAAGAGCACTGGAAGGGAAGGTGTAGCCTGAGGGACTGTGGAGCAGAGAAGGGGACACTTCCTTGTGTTGGGTGTGTAGGCAGTAGGGAAGCCAGGCCAGATAGGTCTTGTGAAGGTGTTCTTAGCTCTGTAGATGAGCTCACTAGCTTAGCAGTTCTTCCTGCCCATTGCCTTATAGGCCTGATAAACCCAACTGGAAAGATGGCTTGGCTGGTAGCCTTATAAACCCATATGTTGGCTTGGTTGTGTCTTGGTGTGCTTAACCTGGTAAGTAACCTTTGGCTGGACAGTCTGATAAACACAACTACTAATGTTGGCTTGGCTAGGTAGCCTGATAAACCCAGCAGTGAGATGACTTGACTGTGAACACTCTGATAAACCCATCTATTAGCTTGACTGGTCCTTAAAGGTGAATGTTGGCTTGACTGTGAACAGTCTGTGAAACCCAACTGTGAGATGGCTTGGCAGAGTGGCCTGTGAAACCCATCTATTGGGATGTTTTCCCATACAGCCTGATAAACCCAACTGTGTTGGCTTGGCTATGTGTGAGTCTGCTAGTGTTCCCTTATTCCGTGAGAAAATCATGCCCAGCTCGGGAGTGGCAGTGCTGCTGAGAGACTAAGGAGCACACTGGCCTATGGTTGGGAGGAACTTTGCAGCGACAGAGTTGTTTGCAGGACAAGTTCTGTTCAAAGATAAGTGCTCTTACATATGTTCTTATGTTAATCTCTGCAATTATAATTCTTACATTGTATTTGCTTGATGGAATGTGATGAACATGTTGTTATGTTGAGTTATGCATTGTTCCCTGAATAACTGCAATTGTAGGCATCTATGTATGTTTTTCCTTCAATGCATTTTACTAAGTTGCAAGGTGGATTGGCCAGTTTGGTAATGGCCTGGATGATTAGATCGATCCAAGAATTCAGCTGAGAAGTTGAGTTTTCTGTTAGAAATCCTCATTTGTGCAGTTTGCGGGATTAACGATTTTGCGGGATGCAGAACGTCGTTTCGTAGATTTTGGTTTCCGCATATTTTCCTTCCGCAACTTGCGAGATGCGGGATCGCGGTGTTGCGATTTTGATATTTTCCAATCCCACAAGGTTAAGTCTCTGCACCATCGATCTTCGCAGGACGATTTTTCGTCGTTGATTTGTTTCCGATGCGGGATGTGGGATGCGGGATGCGGGAAGTGTTATTGTAATATTTTTGTAACTTTCGACCCCGCAACTCAAGCTTTCCGCACCGTTGATTTTTGCGGGCGAATTCTGAACTGTGGATTTAGATCTGGTCTGCGGGATCGATTACAATCGTTGTTTTCGTCGCGTTTTCTCTCCGTCGCCCGATCTCCTCTAAGATCTTTCCTTGCAGATTGTTGAACTGATCTATGGAAGACTGGAGGGAGCGTGACAGTATTGGAATTGTCGAGATGTGATTCACGACCATGCCCTGTGTTTCAATGAACAGTGAAGATTCTCGATGAAAATTTTAATTCCGCATAATGATGGGGTATGGGTACGTGACAGAGTGTGGTATCAAAGCTGTCGATTGCAGCATTGGGCCTAGATGGGCCAAGAACAAGTCAAGGATACCTCTAATGTCAACTTGTAGTACACTACAGTGTGGTATTCAAGCTGTCGGTTACAGCATTGGGCCTAGATAGGCCAGGTGACAGTAAGTAAATGGTTTTGATTTTGAATTACTGTGTGTCTAACAAATGGTGTTGATAACACGTTTGCAGAGTCATAGTATATTTTGGAACATTAAGTGGTGGTTCTGCCATGAGAACCCATGACGGATATGATGCTTGGGACTCCTACGAGTGTGCGCAAGATGCCATGGGGGAAAATGTCTGAATTGGGAATGATGACATAGAGTCTAATGGAAGGAGATTCCAAGAGACACCGTTGGATATTGCAGCGACTATGAGGAGCCTGATTAAAGCTCAGGAAGAGTAGCATCAGTTGAATGTTGCCATGTTGCAGTGTTTGACAGACTTACCAAGAAAGATGAACTTTGGACAGGGTACAGTGAAACCCGAAGGCAGTAAGAGCAGTACCAGAAGAAGAAGAAGGGCTGCTAGTAGATCATCTGACTCAAAAGAATCAAGTGGGGATTCAAGCTCTTCTACCCGCAAGGGAAAGAGGAAGAGACCTCATAGAGATCGCTCTCGGGATGAATTCAAGAAGGCTAAACCTCCTACGTTTGATGGTGAGGTGACGAATGGACAAGAAGTTGAAGCTTGGCTTCTTGGAATAAAGAAGTACTTCCAAGTTCAGGATTATTCGGGGAACATGAAGACAAGGGTTGCCATATTCAGTTTAAATGGAAGGGCATCCATTTGGTGGGAGCACTTCAAGCAAGTTAGGAAGATCAGTAAAAGGAAACTTAAGTGGAAACGGTTCCAGAAGTATTTCAAGTAGAAATATCTCTCTGACAGGTTCTATGATGACAAGATCAAAGAATTCCATGAGATGAGATTAGGACAGCAGACCATGGAAGAGTATGCGAACAGGTTCCTAGAACTGTTGAGGTATGTCAGGTACATCAGAGATGAAAAAGTGAAGATCCAGCGTTTTCTGAGTGGGTTGCCTCAGTCTTACAAAGACAGAATCGAGTTCTATGAACCTAGAACCCTTGAAGAAGCAATTAGGAAGGCTAAGTATTGCTATGAGCAAAGCAAAGGAAAACCTGATTACCATAAGACATGGAAAGACAATAAGAATGAGAAGTCGAGCCAGAGGAAGAAAGGTTTCAAACCTTCTAGTTTTAGGAATCAGCAAAGGCAGTCGTCCCAAGCTGAAAAGTATCCAACTAGAGTGGCGGGAGAAAAGCCAAGAGATCCACAGCAGATCAGAGAACCACTCCAATGTTGGAGATGTGGAGGACCCCACATGCGCAGGAATTGTCCCATCAAGAATGAGAGTGCAAGGCCAGCTTACAACCTTCAAGAGGCAGAGACAGTGGGTCAAGTGGAAAGGGTCGTCCCTAAGATTTATGCAGCACTGGAGGACCTCCAGGCAAATCACCATTCAACGGTGGTTGAAGTTGCAGGTAAGATTGATGAACAATCTGTTTCTATTCTGATTGACCCTGGTTCTACTCACATTTACATTACTCCTAGAGTAGTGGAGATTTGTGCTTTTAAGAGAGTAAGGCATAGCAAATCTTGGTTAGTTTAGCTAGCTACTGGAACTAGGAGAAAGGTTAGTGAAGTGGTGGAGAAGTGTCCATTAGAGATGAATGGATTGGTCACTTGTGTAGATCTAAATGTTCTACCCCTTGGTTCCTATGATATCCTCATTGGAATGGATTGGTTAGAAGCTCACAGAGTGAAACTTGACTGCTATAACAAGGCTTTTGAGTGCTTGGATGAAGAAAGAAACTCAAGAATTGTGAAGGGCATTCCAAAGGTGATTTCTGTGAGGCAAGTTTCCGCAATCTAGTTGAAGAAGTTCTGTAGGAAAGGTTGTCAATTGTATGTAGCTCATATTTTGGAGGCAACAGAGAATGAAACTCCTAGGTTGGAGGACTTTCATGTGTTGCAGGAATTCAGGGATGTATTTCCTGATGAAATTCCAGGGCTTCCTCCAAAAAGGGACATTGATTTCACCATTGAACTTATGCCGAGAGCAGCACCAATGTCCAAGACACCCTATAGAATGAGTACTCCATAAATGTTAGAGCTGAAGATGCAGCTGCAAGAGTTGTTGGAGAAGAAGCATATCAGGCCCAGTGTGTCTCCTTAGGGAGCATCAGTTTTTTGAAAGATGGTACACTCAGGTTGTGAATTGATTATAGACAGCTGAACAAAGTCACAGTGAAGAATAAATACCCTTTGCCTAGGATTGATGACCTCTTTTAATCAAATGAGGGGAGCAAAGGTATTTTCCAAGATTGACTTGAGGTCGGTGTACCATCAGGTGAGAATCAAGGATGAAGACATTCATAAGACAGCCTTCAGAACAAGGTATGGACATTATGAGTTTGTAGTGGTACCATTTGATCTCACAAATGCACTAGCTACATTTATGTGCCTTATGAATAGTGTCTTCAGCAGGTATTTGGATAAGTTTGTTCTTGTTTTTCTTGATGACATTCTTGTTTATTCTAAGAATGAGGAAGAACATGAAGAGCATTTGAGATTGACATTACAATTGCTCTGAGAACATCAGTTGTTTGCAAAGTTGAGCAAGTGTGATTTCTATAGAGATAGAATTCAGTACTTGGGTCACATTATATCAGAAGAAGGTATATCAGTGGATCCTGAAAAGATAGAAGCCATTATGAATTGGCCTACTCCAGGAAATGTGACAGATGTAAGATCTTTTATGGGACTTGCAGGATACTACATGAGATTCATTGAAGGATTCTCCAAGGTTGCACATGCCATTACTTCTTTACAAAAGAAGAGAACAAATGTACATTTGGAGTACAAATGATGATCACATTTGTTCTCCAAATGTACCTCAGGATGAAACCATTATAGAAGCTTATAATGAAACTTATGATGAAAATTGTGATGTGCATGATAGCACTCCTACATGTTTTCCATATAATGATTATAGTCTAGAAAGTTTACTGCCTTGTGACCTTTTTTATGAAGATGAGTATGAAGAGGAGGACAAGTATAGCCTGGAGCATGATACAAGTGACGAAGATTCCCTTATGTCCGACAAAGATGTTGATGAGGATTCCTGGACATTCATGGAAAATCCAATCTATGACATGTTTGAGGAGGAAAATAATGAACCAAGAACTTTGGAAGGTTTTGTTGATAATCATGTCTATGACATATCTAATGGAGGGATTTTTGAGTCTCTTGATGGTTTTATTGAAGATCCTATCTATGAGGTTTTTAAATAAGAGAACATGGATCTTGTGGTCGTGGGAAATTTTTATATGGAAGAGTTGCATGCAGTTTATCCATATACCAGTATCAGTAATGAAGACAAAGAGAAGCAATGCAGTGAAGAGTCAAATTGGGTGCAACTAGTCGAAGATTCTTTTCAACCATCATTTTCAAATACATATGTCCCTTATGATTTGGAGCAGTTTGGGACATACACATTGAGTTATCAGCAGATAATCCAGGGATGATTTTAAGGAACCATACTTAGTTAAAAGTGTATAAATGTTGGTGAATATTATCAAATCTTAAAACGCCAACTATAAAATGATTGGCGATATTTTTCAAAAAATATTTTAATTACCAAGGATTTTATATCGTTTATATAATAATTTGGCGATTTTTAGGGTGAAAAATTTTTACCCCATCAAAATTGGGCGAAACAGGGCTTCAAAAAATGCAAAATGGCGAATGTTTTTTAGGAGAAAAACATGGAAAAATAGCCCACTGTGCTAAAATTCGCCCCTAAAATTATCCCTGAGATAATCCCTTTTGATGAGTATGATGATTTTCCTCATCATACAAATGTGTACATCAATCCTATCAAATCTTGGATAGAAGAAGCCTGCAAGAGGACTTGTCAGTTTGGGAAGCAGTTCGATGACCTTCTCCATGATTATAATCTCCCATCCAACCCTCCCATCTTGAAGTTTCATGTAGGTTTGCATTTCTTGAATAATGTTTCCTTGCTTTGGCTGGTAACCAAAGACCAGGCAAAAACATTTAAAATTGATAAAATGCTTCGGTGGATACATTGGATATTTTATTTTACCTAAGATATTTATTTTATCTTGCTTAGAGTAAGAAAACAAGCTCCTTAAAGTGAGCATTTACTTTATGCGTTTCTTTTATGTACTTGGGAATAAAACTCTCTTTCATTAATTAGTTTTCCGTTCCTTTCAATAAAGCAATTTTTGGATCATTGGCTCTTTTCATAAAACTTGTGCTACTGAAGGTTTCTTTTGTCAAAGTTGAGATGTTTTTACAGATTATAAGTACCGGAGATTCTGGTGTTCTCATATGCTCTCCTTGCCTAAAGACTAGATCGAGCACACGTCCCACAGTTGGAGCCAAATGTTTTCCACTAAGTTGCACTTAGGGGATTTTTCAAGTGACCCACCAAGGATCAAAACAAATCAATTGGTCTTACTCAGTGCTCGAAAGTTCCATGGTTTCATCAAGGGCAGTTGTGATCCCTTTCGCATGTTCACACACACTCGATGGAATTGTAATAAATGGTAATTGCCTAATGACTACTATTACATAAGAGTTATTAATTACATAGTGGTAATATACCCTAGATATATCACATTGTCATTGTCAATCAACACAAGCACTTTGTGGCTTGATGTAACCAATTAACGTCGAGGTTTGGGGTGCTGAGAAACCTTACAAGGCATGGAGATTAATTTGGGGTTCATTGCAAGGTGATTTCATCGTTCGTGGGAGGAATGGTGTCTTCCAAGTCTAGTTCATAAGTGTCTTTTAAGTGGTCTTGTGGGGATGCATCCATTTGAAATAATAAAAAATTCTTCACATTTTTGCCCATTGAAATATCGCTCATCATGATTATAGAAAAGTTTGTGGTGTTGGCATACTGTGATCTCTTCCTGAGACAACTTTTGAATTCTCAACGGTTGAGATGTGGAGGGGTTGGTGGCAGTTTCCATGGGAAGGCTAGTGCGAGTAGTAATGAAGATCTTTTAGTTTGGACATCGATCACCATCTCGTCTTCTTTATCTCTTTCACAAGATTCCAACCATTTGTTTGGTCCTTGCATCATGAGGTATGCTCGAATCACCTCCTCGAGACAATTGACAAAACATTCTTTAAAAAAGGAATCGAATAGGCCCTTTGTGCAAATTGCCAATATAATCAATAATTATGTTTGTTTGGCATAATTTTGTTAGTCATCCCAGAAAGTGAGTGTCACATCCAAAATAAGCATAAAGGACCTCCACAAACTATGTCCAAGGAATGTAGCCTCCATAAGCTTTCTTATACCATTGCTTCCATTGCTAACATTATGAATCTAAATATAACACCCTCACTTTAAGTTCTTGTAGGTCATCTATAATGCCATGGAGAGAGAAATAGTGTTCCATTTGGGTAACCCAATCCAAGGAATCAAAACCATCAAACTTGTTCATGTCTACCTTAGGAAAATGCTACCACGAATTGTGATCCTAAAAGGGTAGGTGACAGGTATCCGAAAAGAGCATGTGAGTGTCATTCACTCCGTTCGTTGAAGATTCCCCCTTGGTCTGATCAATTTGCAGATTTGGCATTTTGATAAACAAATGTGTACACATACATTCAAATAGCACTTCTTGGATATCAAGCTTTTTAGAGAAATCTTTGATTAAATAATCAAGGGTAGAAATCATGGCTTCATGCTGTTAGCGCTCATTGTGCAAGTAATAGGTTTGGTTCTTCGTGGCTCAAGAGGAGTCTTTTGAGATATACCACTAACATTATATTATTGAGTCCACGCAAAAAGGGTTACTAGAGAAGTATACCAACGTGATTAACATAGTGCAAGGATGCTTTTGAGATAGGTCTCACACAATGGTACCGGCAAGACCCGAACACAAGTACTACTCCCTGTCGAACATTATGACGTTGACAGATTTTCCAAATTCCTTCTGGAAGCAAAGATGTAAGAATTTCATTGGCTGACTGTAGAGGCTAGGGTTTGTAGGGTCCTAAGGACAAAGAAATGTCAAGTATTATTTCTCTCTGATATACTGAAGGATTTCCAACAATAGTACTCAACCAAATCTTTTACGACACCAACTAAGGAGGGTAGACCGTATCCTTAGTCATACTACCTAATTCCTAGTAAATGAGAGTGATCTCCCAAAGTGTTATTCTCAGTATATTATATCAATAGGATGGTGGGATCTTTATGTAAGGTTGGCTTCAGGTGCACCTAAAGGAATTTCAATATACCCAAAGGTATATGGAATACAATTCAGTATACATTTGTTGTCTAATATAGTACTACTCATTACGTTGCACCTGTATCCAGCGCAGTTTCATATATGCCCCGAGGAGAGAGAGGCCATTCTTCTGATTAGGAGAGGTGTTATTCAACAGTGGTGGTCATGGCTGGGCCCTTTGGTCCTTCCTTTTAGGAGTACTATGGCTTAATGGCACTGTTGACTGCCCTTTGTTATGGTTTTTAACCCTGGGTTGGTGTCCACGGCTCCTAAGGGTTGATCATTCGGTCACAAGACCCCACACTTGTTTCCTTGCACTGGTGACCTTTTTTTTCAGCTGTGAGACTTTGGTCTCTCTTCATAGTCACCTCAGACACCCTCATGGTTCCTCTGCACACTGGCACTCTCCCTCCTTGGGTTGTTTTCATGATGACGTCATCCTCCATGCCAAGTCGTTCTGCTAGTTTGGGGAGGGTGTTGAGGGATTTTCAACATTCTTAGGGTTAGTTGGGGCATGACGCCCTCCCTCCAGCTCACTCCAACGTTTTGTTTGAAGTGATTTCCTTATTTCTAGCTATTTTTGTCATTTTGGGTAATCTTTAGGAGAAAATGCCCCAAATTACCCATAGACTAGATTATTTTATATTATTTTTATTATAATTTTAAGTTGACATTTTATAATTTGAAATTGACATTTTAAAGACATGTCGACATGGATATATTTGTAAAGTGAGTTGGAGAAGGCTATTTATAATCCTCTCCTAACTTCATTTGAACATAAGACAAGTGATATAAAAACATTATGCACTTATTCTACCCTTTTTAGGGCTTATTGGAGTGATGCACCCCTCTTGAGGAAGATTTTTTTGGTTTTGAAGGAAAAATCTATGAAGTTCTTTGGTTTTATTAATGCCTGGAAAAACTCCAGGTACTGACAGTAGGGATTCTCCTAAGTAAACAATCACAATTAGATCATCCACCGTTTGGTGTGGGGAATCCATCCGGTTAACGGTCCGACTACCTTAGATTAAGTTGTTTAAATCTCTACCGGTTATAGCCCAGTGCACTGTTTATGTAATTTCCTTTTTAAAAATGAGATGCAAGTGCCTAAATGCATATAATTGATGAGCAGAAACCTCACAGGTGATGCGCAGGTTCTTACCTCTTGTCTTACCATTCTTGCCTTCTCAATTATTCTTCTAAATCTAAGACTAAGCTAATCTATCATATCCCCACAGGGAGCAAATTTAGAGTTCAGAGTAATATACTACAAAATGTTCATATAAGTCTAACAGATAGTTGTTCCAACACAATATTCACATTTATAGCAGAAAGGATACCAAAGATAGCTCTGATATAATGAAATTATTTATTACTCATTCATTACACAGACATTTATAGCAGAAAGGATACCAAAGATAGCTCTGATATAATGAAATCATTTATTACTCATTCATTACACAGACATCCAATCCATTCATAACAAAAGAATTAGTTCCAAGAAGTTAGAACAATCTCACTGTATAATGTATAGAAGCAAGAAGAAACAATTCCATAGGATGCATTCCACACATTCCAAGAAAATTTATGTGCAAGCCTTTGTTCCAGCCAATTGATCTGTGTTATTAGCAAAGAATTAGTTCTTTTACACAATAGTCCAGTCTCCCTTATGCCAACCAAAATTCCCCTTGCGATTGTACCTTGCACCCCTATTTATTATAGACTGAGTTTGTCACTTTGTGACCTTTGGTCTACCCTAACCCTAGAAATTCCCACAATTTGTCCTTAGTGCTTTTCATGGGAAAATACAAACAGTTTCATAAGAAATGAAATCTATATGGGCCCTACCCTGTTGGAAACACACGTAGACCGTCTGTTAGTTTCCTCCGCGATTGTGTGGTATTTTATAAGCTTAAGCACCAGTAAGGTTGTTGCATCTCCATGTGTGTCACTTCTTAGTCACGAATCCCTTGTCCCTATGTCAGCCTCACGCTGTCCTTAATGAGACAATCTAATTTGGTGAAAGATAATACCTGTAATGAATGAAAACATCATGAGAGATAAATATGATCTGGAAACAACATTTAAACAAGATTCTATAAAACTTCTCCTTCTCCATATTAAAGCAACAATAATTCGCCAATAATATTGCAACTAATCACCTTATCATATGTTTCATTATGCATTCTCAATTTCAAGTTTATCAGTAGGTGTTAATTCTTACACAGAGGGTGAAGAGTACCCCATTAGACAAAAACGATAACAATTAATTTAAGCTCGAGAAGTTTTCTCAGTTCCCTAATAGTCCACGATCAAGTTTAGCAAAGATTGGACAGCTCAGAACATCTCAAGAAGATGGGTCGACGGCGAGGAAAGATTTGCGAAGTGAAAATGAATGAAAGATAAGAAATCCGCTAGGTTAAGTGAAGTTCTGTTGGAGATAGTAAATCAACGAATGAGATCAAATCCACAAAAAAATCTGACGTTCCAGAAACAATCCCACAAGAGAAAGGTGCCAGGAAGATAACGGATCCACAAAGATAAGATGAGATCCACATCTGATCTCAGATCAACGGTCAAGAATAAATCCACAAAAAATCAATGGCTCAAAAGAGTTACGGAAAAGGAATTGCGGAAGGAAATTGCGGAAGTTCAACTTCGGGAAAAGTTGGTTCCGCAACCCGCAATCCGCAAGAAATCAACGGTTCAAAAGAGTTGCGAAAAAGGAATTGCAGGAAGGAAATTGCAGAAGTTCAACTTCAAGAAAAGTTAGTTCCGCAATCCGCAAAAATCAATGGTCAGAAAAAGATCCGCAAGAGATCAACGGTTCATAAGAAATGCGAAAATGGAAATGCGGAAAGGAAATTGGGGAAGTTCAACCTCGGAAAACATTGGATCCGCAATCCGCAAAAGATCGGACGCTCCAGAAGAATCTCACATTTGATCTCAAATCGACGATTAGGGATGAATCCGTAAAAAATCAACGGCTCAGAGAATTGCGGAACAGGAATTGCGGAAGGGAAATTGCAGAAAAGGAATTGCAGGGAGGAAATTGCAGAAGTCAAAAATGAAAACTGGGGATTTCTGCAATCTGCAATTGCGGAAACTCTATTGCAGAAAGGAGCTTGTGGAAAGGTTGAAGATGCGGAAAGACTGAGGTTGCACAAAGCAAAGAATTACGGAAATCTTCTTTTGCTCAAGCTTTTGAAAAAAAAACTAAGTGCGCAGGGAGGGCTTATCCGAGTTGGGAAACTAGTGTAAGTGCGCCTTCAAATAAAAATAGAAGGAGGGGCCCTCAAAAATCAAAAAAATTGGGGAAGCAGTTGTAGCAACAACAGGTTCTTGCTCTTACTAAGGTGATGCTAGATTTGTTGGTTAAACACTTGCACAAGGAGGTATCTAGGGTTTGTTTCTTGATCTCTCTTTGTTAAATGTTGATGAATGATGCATGTTTATGGATTGAATGGTAGCCATTAATTCTGCATTTTGTCTTGGCTAGGTCACATCAACATTTTGTCGCCTTGGTTCACTGAAGTACGTCCATAGAAGGAGTCCTTCTAGGGTTAGGGCCATTGTTCTTTAGTTTTCTGTTGTCAAAACCTAGATTAGGCTTCTCAAGGGGAAAGTTGGTCCTATATTTGCGTGGGATCACCCCCGCACCCGAAGGTCGCTTCCGAAGGAAACGTCCAAGAAGCACTAGGAAAGCATGCTTCCTAAACGCTCCCATATGGGAGCGTTTTCAAGAAGCTCGCTTCCAGGAAAAAAAAACGCTCCCACCTTTTTTTCTAAGTTTTCTTCAATAAAAAACAAAAATTTAAGAGATGGGTGGGGGGTAACTAACCCTAGATCCATACTAATGCTATATAAAGGAGGCAAAGCCTACTCTAATAGCAAAAAACCTAACCTGAGTAATCATCAAAAGCATGAAATGGTAATATTAAATTCTTAAAGTAAAAGTTGGCATTCTCCTTATCTTTCATTTTCTATCATTTTACTTAAATTTTTAACATTACCATTAATTGTTTCAAGATGTTTGAGAGTGGTTCCAACCTCATCAGACTTCAAATGCAAAAAGTAGAATTTTTTATCCCATTCAAAATTCAACATGCTTAACAGTTTTTAGGAGTTCGGGATTGCAATGTTTCCATTGGATTCTATCATGTATGAGGGTATGGGAGTGCCATTTAATAAAACATCAACCCCTCTATGTATCTTGATGTTGGTGGTGTTGATTGTTCAAGTTGATGTTGGTGGCCTCAAAACTAGTTTCCCTAGTTTATAGCTTTTTTATTGATGTACTTTGGTTTAGATATGAATTGCACTCGAAGCTACTTTGGTTGTATGCACTCTTACTTGCTATATACATGAGAAACTTTGCATATTTGTGTATAATAATTTGAATTTTGATGGATGCACATGGTTTTGTTGACATATGCATCAAAATATATAAAAATATATATTATATAAAAAATGCTCCCAAAAACGCTCCCACCCAGGAAGCTTTTAAAAATTTGAAATTTCACTTTTTGCTTCGCTCCCGCTCCCAACAACTTAGGGCTGGTCACCTTCGTTAATGCCCTAGGGATAGGGTAGAACCTCAAAACCCTTGTCCCAACCCTAATCTTCTTAAAAGTCTTGTATGTAGGGTTGGTTAGTTTTGCATTTGATGCTAGGTTAGGTTAGTTAGGTCTGCATTTTGTTAGAGAAAAACCTAAATCCTAAACTAAGGCCTAAAACAGCCTCCCTCTGTTTCTCCCATACTCTTGCCTTAACTCCCTAGTCCTCGCCTTATCCCCCTAACCTGTTCTCCTACCCTTGGCCATCCTTTTTAAGGCCTCAGTCTTCCTTTTCCTCCCTCCACCTAGCCTCAGCCTCAGCCTCCTTTCCTCGTGCAGCCCTCGCTTAGCTTCCCTAAAGCCTTGGCTTCCCTTTTTGGGCCACTTTCAACCTTCGGGCTCCTATCTTTAGGGCTCGGCCTCCCCTTTCTACCCTCGGCTTCACTTATAGCTCTCGGCCTTCCCTTTTGGGGTCAATCCAGACCTCGGCCAGCCTTTATTTGGGCTCGGTCTGCCCCTTTTAGGGCCTGTCCAAGGCTATACAAGCCAAGGGACATCCCTTTCAGTGGCTGTCACAGCCTACTGTCTGTCCTTTGTAACCCTATACAGGGTCTGCAATTTATTGCAGCCCTCCTTTTTCACCCCATAAACAGTGTTGACACCTACACATCACAAGCGAACAGTTAGTGAAAGGTTAAATCAATAATAAATATTATTCGTACTGTTGTAGGAACTTTCTTGTGGTATTATTTTAGACTTCATTTGTAAACATATGCTGTGCTTTATCTTTGTTATGCATGGACAGTCCTGTTGCTAACTTATAAACACTTTGGAAGGTGACTGATATTCATATTTGGATGATTTTGGATAATGTATACTGCCATTACATATTGAATACTATTACATTTTTCCATTGTTTATTGGAATGCCATATCTGTCCTCACACACATGACTTTGTTTGTACATCGATGGTTAGTACATGAATGATTGATTACTTTGACCTAATGATCTGGATTCTGAATGCTTGGAATTTATTTATGTTAGGCTTCTATCTAATGCATGTTATCACTATTCATGTTCGTTTATATTCTTCAAATTAACTCGATAAAGGCACTGGTCAGTAACCCTTTACAAAGAAGATACAATTTGGTGTCTAAATGTTTTTACAGACTTGCAATTAGGGCTTTCCCCTAGGAGGTTCAAACTCTCCAAAGAAGTTTTGGAAGAGCATCTAAGGTGACAGTGGTCACTCTCTCCTTATATTGCTTATCAGTGACTGGCCTTGTGAATTCAACCGGTAACACTACTCAAAGAGGTACCAACAAAGATTACAAGAGTGTCCGACAAAGTGACCCGTGACACTTGTATTTCCTGCATGTATTCTTCCCCGGCCATAGTTTTACCTGCCAAACAATAGACCTCGTTATTTAAAGATGTTGAAACACATCTCTATCCTTAAAAAAAACTACTAAAATTTAGAGGCATGCTGGCTTAGGAAAGAGCTCTGATACCACTTGTAGTGTTCCTTAACCCTAAAGTTGTAAGACAAATCAGTTATCATAGATTGCAAATGCAAAAAACCATATACATAAATATGCAAATATACCATTGTATTATGAAAATCAAAAGAAAGAAAGACATGTTCACTCTCCTCTTAAGGTAGGGCAATCTTCCACTAAGCAACGCTCCAAATACAATAATACTCAACAAAACATTCCATAGCCTCCTGAGTCCTAACTCTTCAAATAAAGTATCAATAGAAAAACCCTAAGTACCTGTGGTCTCATTATTAATAAGTAAAAACTGCCTAGTGGGCCTTATTTAATAAAGAAGACATTTTTACATTAAACTTTAAACAACTATCCACTACTGTCTAATGGTCCTTATTAAGAAGGTGGCTGCATAAAATAATTGACTAACTCCTAAGTAACCTAAAGTAGGGGAATTTAGGGCAGGACCCTAACAGAAGTCCACACCATAGTCCAAATCCATATCCAATGCCAGCACCACAGGCAGCCCATAATCCAGATTCCAATGACACTTATGAGATAAGATAATTCCAAGGGGAATCTTGGATCCCCTATTCCACCAACTAAATCCACACCAATTCTGATACAGCCACTGCCACTGCTCCTCTTTGGACAAAGTTGAGTTTTTTCTTCTGGTTCAAGCTCTCACTATTAATCCCAATCAAGGAAAATCTTTCTGCTTTCATCTTCCCAGAAAGCACCTGTTATGGGGATCTTTTGAGTCTCAGAACTGAAGGTTCCCAGATAGAAACCTGAAGTTGTACATGAACCAAGCATTTCTCAATTTGATTTCATTCTCAGTCAATGAAATTGTAACAGACAATTTCTTATCCTTTGTTTTGATTTCTTATCCCCTTCCTCTTTGGGGCTCTCATTTTATCTCAACTTAAATTTTGCCCCTTTTGTTTTTACATAATTCTATGTTCCATTTCATAATATTTTATAATATTTCTTATTTTGACTTGGTGACTGTTTTCCCACCACCATCTCTCTTTCTATACCAGAGCTCATTGAGCATTTGCAACACTGCTTTTTATCTTTCTGTTGTTGCACATGAGGATGGGCAAAGCATTCACACAAAAATGTCGGGCTCAAAAACATTTTCCCGTGTATAACCAAAACACATTTGACAATGTAATCCTGGGCAAGATGTTGTAACTTGTTGGATAACGCTCAACACGATTGATGATTGATGGATGTGATTCCCAACAGGAACTCCCATGGTGTCTTGAACGACATTTGATGCACAAAAACAATAATCTAAGTATACAAGTATTATTACTCGAAATTATATTCTATGATTCCTGACGGCAACAACAATTCAACGAACATATAAACGAGTGTCTGTTGGTTAGCAACTACGCAAAATATTTAAGGAACTAAAGCTTTTGTAATAGGGTTTGTGATAATCTCGAATCCAAAAATATAAACGACTTGACATGTCAAAGAAGTTTTGATAGAGTGGGCCAAATACATTTGTTTTAAGAAACAAATTAGGCATTGAACAGTTGAGTACCCTGCTGCAATATTTGAATGCTTTTGCTGCAGGTGCAACCCTACAACAGAATTCTGCAAAGTCTGCAAAGAGTGCTAGGGCCTGCTCTTAGAACGGAAACACATGACTGCATTTGATAGTAACAGATGCCTCTTTACACTTAGACTAAAAACCGTGCTCGAGAAATTGTGAGGACATAGAAAAATGCCTTCTATAACTTTATATGAGTTCAGTTAAAAAGACGATCACATTCTTCGGCATTTGCTTTTCTGAAATCAAAGAAACATTGTTATGCTGTAGTGTTAATAATAATATAGTGCAAGGGAAGGATTTGGCCAGTTATACTTTAACTTTTTAATCAGTCTTCAAGCACTTGAAAACTATATTGGAACAATCTTCGGCAACAAATGAACAGGTGTAGTAAAAGTTTTAAGTGCATCAAAAAGAAAGTTGTGAAGACTCCTGAGAATCATTGAAACGGACAATGCAGCGATCTGAATAAAAAACTGTAAGAAACAATGTCAAAAGGCTACTGTAAGAACAGCATGAAAGAAGAACAATATGCTGTCTAAAGGATGAGTGACAGGCCTGTGGTTAAATATTGATGACAATGCGTTTGTTGGTGGATTTCTGAGGAGGTGGGCGATCCCAGAGAATTCCGTGCCCTAGTCCAAATCCATAGCCAATGCCAACACCACAGCCAGCCCCAAATCCTATGACAATTTTGAGATAATTCCAAGGGGAAGCTCCGATTCCCATTCCCCACACTAAACCGACACCAATTCCAACCCCGCAGCCAACACCCACTGCTCCTCCAGGGCCCAAGTTGAGTTTTTTCCTCTGATTCGAACCCTCGCCATAAAACCTTATTGAAGGAAAAGCCCTATCTTTCTGTTTTTCATCTTCCCAGAAACCACCTGATGTGGGGATCTTCTGAATCCCGGAAATGAAGGTTCCCGAATTGAAACCTGAAGTAGAAGTAGCCGTAGGCATCACGCTCAATTTGATTTCAATGCAGCGGTAGTTGAATTTGACGCAAACAATTTCTTATCCTTCGCTTTGCTTTCATGTGATTTGAAATAAGAAATGTGATCTTTCGCAAGATGCGGTTGGATGAATCAACATGATTGATCCACTGTCGACACCCATCCTGCACGCTTACATTGTCTTAAGTTAAGGTGCTCTGTGCAAACACGATAGTGATAGAGAAGGCAAAATATTGGAACAAACTAGATGAAGCATATGGTTTCCTATGCCTCTCCATTTCTAAGGATCTTTTCCATCTCTTTGGGTTGAAGACTCCCAAGGAAGTGTGGGAACAACTTGATAAACTCTTTGGCAAGCAAGATGATTTGAGAGCCTATCAGTTGGAGAATGAACTGATCTCTCTCAATCCTAGCAACTTTGAGACCATCAATGAATTCTTCACTAAGTTTAAGCACTTGGTGCTCCAATTGAAGCAATGTGAAGTTAAGAAGAAAGATGATCAGCTCATTCTTTCTATCCTTTTGAAGCTAGGACCAGACTACTCTGTCTTTGTATCTACCTTTCATACCGGAAAGCTTACAATTTGAAATGGGAAGATGCCGACCCTAAATGCATTCAATGAGTCCCTTACCAATGAGCATGACAAGCTTGTTCAGATGGGATCCTTGAGATCCTCCAAAGATAAAGCTTTGTTTGTTGGAGGACCCAAAGCTTCGAATGCAGAAGGAAAGCAAAAGAAAGAGAAGACTAAGTTTTACCCTCCCAAGCAAAAGGAGGAAAACCAGCAGTTGGATGAGCCCTCGGGCTCAAGGAAAAACAAGCAACAGGGCATAGAGAAGACAAAATGCTCTTACTATGCTAGAGGCTTTCATCCCGAAAGCTCTTGCATGAAGAGAACTATTGATCAGATGGCCCTTCTCCTTGAGAAAAACAACATTACTCTTCCAGAAGACGCAAGAAAGAAAGATACCGAAAATCGAAACAATCAGCCTGAAAGAGGAGATGCACTCATGGCTAATGTTTCGAAGGCTAGAGCTCTCCTCATTGACTCTGGTGTTTCGACATATGGTTGCATGCAAGGATTCTTTCACATCATTGGATTCTGACAGCTGCATCTCCATCCACATGGGAGATGACTCTCAAGTCTCATCAAAAGGCAAAGGTACTATCCACCTAGAACATGGAAGCTTTAAAAATGTTCTATATGTGCCCTCCTTAGCTTCAAACATGTTGTTTGTGTATCAAATGACACACACCGGTTTGCCTAAAAGAGTTGTATTCAGCGCCAATGATGTTGAGATATCTGAGATAGCCACGGGAAAACTCATTGCTGTAGGGAAAGCAAATCATGCTGCTAAGACCTATGAGTTTTCCAATTTTGTGCATAATTCAAAGCCTAGTGCACTCCTGACTCATGGGAATGAGGTCAGCCGACTGTGGCATGAGAGGTTTGGACACCTAACCTATAAATATTTGCAACTGCTACAAAAGGATTCCATGGTTGACAGCCTTCCGGCAATCAAATCCTCAAAAGGGATGTGCAAGGGACGCATAGTCGACATGCATCCTGAGCATAAGTTTGATCAAGGAAAAGCTAGCAGAGCTAAATGTATTTGTGGGTTGATCCATTCTGATATCAGCGATCCAATGCCAACAACCTCCATGAATGGCTCGAGGTATGTGCTTACCTTCATAGATGACCTTTCAAGATTTACATGGGTCTACTTTCTCAAAAAGAAATCGAAAGTTCTTGAAAAAATCATAGATTTTAAAGCTTTCGTTGAGACTGCTGTTGGGAGCAAGATCAAAGCTCTCGGATCTGGTAATGGAGGTGAATACATTAAATCAGAGCTGCTGCAAGTTTGTGTGGAAAATGGGATCAAGATCCAGCACACTGTTCCCTACACACCTCAGCAGAATGGTGCAGCGAAAAGGAAAAACTGAGCACTAAAGGAGATGACAACTTATATGCTTGAGTCTAAGGATTTGGATGCAAATCTTTGGGTTAAGGCTATGAATGTTGTTGCATACATTCAGAACAAGGTCCCACACTCATCCGTCAAAGGGAGAACACCTTTCGAAGCTTACACCAGTCGCAATCCTGATGTGTCCAATCTCAAGGTTTTCAGGCCCACTGCTTGGGCTAGAATTCCACTAGATAAAAGAAAGTCTTTGCAACCACAGAGTGTTGAGTGTATCCTCATTGGGTACGCTGAAGAAGCAAAAAGATATAAGCTCTTGAATAGAACTAAAAGGATAATCATCAAGAGAAGTGTCTGCTTTGAAGAACCTCTTCAAGATCTGAAACTAGTTGAGGAAGAAACTGCAAAATCGCTTCCTCTTTCTGATGAAGATTATGGGGATGAAAATGAAAGTTTGTGCTCTGATATTTCAGATGTAATGTCTGATATCAGTGAGCATGAAATATCAGGTTCTGAATCAGATCCGAATGAGCCCACTCATCTGCCAAAATGGGCAGAAAAGACTCTCTCCTCTGCCTAGTCAAACATTGGAAATTCTGCTGATCCAAGAAGGACTCGAGGAGACTATCAAAGAGCAAGTATTGATCTTTCTTGCACCAATCCTTTGTTGTCCGAGAAGTGTTATATGATGATTAGATATGATCCTATGTCATATTATTATGCCCATCATGATCCAAGATGGCAAGCTACCATGGATGAAGAGTATCAATCTCTTCAGAAAAATGCAACCTGGGAGCTAGTTTCCCTTCCACCTGGGAGTAAACTTGTTCAATGCAAATGGGTCTATCGAACTAAGGTTGTTGCAGATGGCTCAACCTGCAAATATAAAGCTCGGTTGGTAGCAAAAGGCTTCTCACAAGTCCAAGGAGTGGACTATACAAAAACCTTTGCACCGGTGGCAAATATGAATTCTATTCGGCTATTTTTAGCCATTTCTGCATCCAAATACTGGGAGGTGCACCATATAGATGTGAAGAGTGCTTTTCTTCATGGGGATCTGAAAGAAGAGATCTGCATGACGCAGCTTGAAGGGTGGTACATATCAGACCCAACATTAGTTTGCAGACTTCGGAAATCATTGTATGGATTGAAACATGCCCCAAGAGCTTGGTATGCAAAGATGGACTCTTTTCTGCTATCACAAAACTTTGCAATATGTAAGTCTGATCCAAATGTATACCTACAGCAATATGAAGGTGATTTACTCATTATAGTTTTGTATGTTGATGATTTGTTAATTACATGAAGCACACTTATTTCAATCAGCTTCATAAAAAACGCTTTGCATGAAGCGTTTGACATGAGTGATCTAGGCTTGCTAAGGCAATTTCTTGGCCTCGAAATCACTCAAGATTTTGATGGGATAATGATCAGCTAATCAAAGTATATTTCAGACCTGCTAATTAAGTTTAGTATGGCTAATTGTAAGGCTGCACCTTTCCCATTCCTCTCAGGAATCAGTCTTGAGGAAGGAAAGTCTACACCGGAGGAGGATTCCACTATCTACAAGCAATTGATTGGAAGCCTTCTGTACTTGACACATTCAATGCATGATATTTGTTATGTCGTGAATGTTGTATCAAGGTACATGCAGCAGCCTCATGAACTTCAATGGAGGGCAACCAAGAGGATTCTACAGTACGTGCAAGGTACAAGAAACTATGGCATCCACTATGCTGCAAATTCTGATCTAGACTTGGTGGGATTCACAAATTCGGATTAGTCTGGAGATAGCCGAAGTCTTCTTCCAGCTATGTTTTCATGTTTGGTGGTGAGCCTATTTGTTGGTCAAGCAAAAAGCAGGAATCCATTGCCTTATCTTCAGCAGAGGCAAAGTACAGGGGAGCAGTCAATGCATGCATTCACGCAGTTTGGTTGCAAGGTATTCTAGCAGAGTTCGACATTGGTAGTACTACTTCGACTGTCATATTTTGTGACAATCAAAGTGCTATCAAGATCTCAACAGATACGGTTCAGAGACAAAGAACCAAACACATAGAGATCCAGATGCACTACATCAGAGAACTTGTGCATGATAGAGCAATTGTTCTGCAATATTGCCCCACAAATGAGCAAATTGCAGACATTTTCACCAAGAACTTCACTAAGAAGAAGTTCTCTTACCTCCGTTCACTATTGGGGGTGAGTTCCATCATGGTGAAGTCAGATTAGTTCTTTAGTGTTCAGTTTGAGGGGGGGGTTTCTTTCCGACAAGGATTTTCCTCTTTTCCTCACTTAGTTATTTTGAGCATTTTAGAATTAAATTTGTAAAGGGTGACCTATGGCCTTTGTTGTTGGGGCCTTATGTTTTTTTACTCCTCCACATGAAATTAGCTTAAGGGGGGGTGTTGGAGTCATTTTCCAACCACACATCATTATTTAGCTTATTTTGGCCTAATTTACCATTTATCCTAAGTTTTGACTCAAACATATGACTGCATCATCAAACTAGATCTCCTCCTTCAATCAGGGAGCCTAACTGAGTCTTCTCCTTCAATCGAGGAGCCTAACTGAGTCTCCTTCAATCAAGGAGCAAATATGGGTTGATCTACTTGACATATGCGTCTCATTCAGTTAACTAGAGGTTGTTTCACCTACCTTTCAGTTAAACTGAAGTTCTAAAAGTGCCTTCCTCATGATTTCACCTAATTTTGGTTAAATGCAGTTAACAGAAGTGATTAAAGGCGCCTCCACCTACTTTTGGTGACTCAGTTCAGTTCATCTCAACTACCTGAAGCCAGATAGGCGCCCTCACCTACTTGTTGGCATGCAGTTGAGTTATATTCAGTTAGACTTAGTCTAAACTGCCTCTGAGTCAGTTAGAGTCAATTATGTTGGAGTTAAGTGGTTAACTAATGCGCTGAGTGGTGTTAACTGACAACTAAGCCACTCTCATGCATCCAATTCAAATGGCCTCTCTTGGATTCGAATTGCATGGCTATTCATGCCATTATATTGCATCGTAATCTATTATTCTGATTAATGATAACCAAATATACACTACAAGTCTTTTTGCATTGTTCATGTCATTTCTTTGAGTAAAATTGATTTGTGTAATCTATAGTAAGTTTATGTCTTGGTTCTTAGATTGTTGTGCCTCAATTTTATAGGGATTTCCATTTAATCAAACACATCAACCCCTCTATGTATCTTGATGTTGGTGGTGTTGATTGTTTAGGTTGATGTTGGTGGCCTCAAAACTAGTTTTTGAAGAATCCCTAGTTTATAGTCTATTTATTGATGTACTTTGGTTTAGATATGGAGTGCACTCGAAACTATTTTGGTTGTATGCACTCTTACTTGCTATATACATAAGAAACTTTGCATATTTGACATGTGTATAATGGTTTGAATTTTGATGGATGCACATGGTTTTGTTGGCATGTGCATCAAAATATATAAAATTATATATTATCTAAAAAACACTCCCGAAAACACTCCCACCCCGGAAGCTTTTGAAAATTTTGCTTTTTGCTTCGGTCCCGCTCCCCGCTCCCAACAACGTAGGGTTCGTCACCTTCGTTGATGCCCTAGGGATAGGGTAGAACCTCAAAACCCTTGTCCCAAACCTCTTCTTCTTAAAAGACTTGTATGTACGGTTAGTTAGTTTTGCATTTGATGCTACATCTGTATTTTGTTAGAGAAAACCCTAAATCCTAAACTAAGGCCTAAAACAGCCTCCCTTTGTTTCTCTCATACTCTTGCCAAACCTCCCTAGTCCTCGCCTTATCCCCCTGACCTGTTCTCCTACCCTTGGCCATCCTTTTTAAGGCCTCGGTCTTCCTTTTCCTCCCTCCACCTAACCTCGGCCTCACCCTCCTTTCCTCTTGCAGCCCTCGCTTGGCTTCTCTAAGGCCTCGCCTTCCCTTTTTGGGCCACTTTCAACCTTGGGACTCCCCTTTCTACCCTCAGCTTCACTTATAGCTCTCAGCCTTCCCTTTCGGGGTCAATCCAGACCTCGGACAGCCTTTATTTGGGCTCGGTACGCCCCTTTTAGGGCCTGTCCAAGGCTATAGCAGCCAAGGGGCAGCCCTTTCAGTGGTTGTCACAGCCTACTGTCTGTCCTTTGAAACCCTATACAGGGTCTGCAATTTATTGCAGCCCTCCTTTTTCACCCCATAAACAGTGTTGACACCTACACATCGCAAGCAAACAGTTAGTGAAAAGTTAAATCAATAATAAATATTATTCGTACTGCTGTAGGAACTTTCTTATGGTATTATTTTAGGCTTCATTTGTAAACATATGCTGTACTTTATCTTTGTTATGCATGGACAGCCCTGTTGCTAACTGATAAACACTTTGGAAGGTGACTGATATTCATATTTGGATGATTTTGGATAATGTATACTGCTGTTACGTATTGAATACTATTACATTTTTCCAATGTTTATTGGGATGCCATATTTGTCCTCACACACATGACTTTGTTTGTACATCGGTGGTTAGTACATGAATGATTGATTACTTTGAGCTAGTGATCTGAATGCTTGGAATTTATTTATGTTAAGCTTAAATCTAATGCAAGTTATCACTATTCATGTCCGTTTATATTCTTCAAATTGACTCCATAAAGGCACTGGTCACTAACCCTTTACAAAGAAGATACAATTTGGTGTCTAAGTGTTCTTACATACTTGCAATTAGGGCTCTCCCCTAAGAGTTTCAGACTCTCCAAAGAAGTTTTGGAAGAGCAGCTAAGGTGACAGTGGTCACTCTCTCCTTATATTGCTTATCGGTGACTAGACTTGCGAGTTCAACCAGTAACGCTACTCAAAGGGGTACCAACAAAGATTACAAGAGTGTCCGACAAAGTGACCCGTGACACTTGTATTTTATGCATGTATTCTTCCCCGGCCATAGTTTTACCTGCCAAACAATAGACCTCTGTTATTTAAAGATGTTGAAACACATCTCTAGCCTTAAAAAAACTACTAAATTTAGAGGCATGCTGGCTTAGGAAAGAGCTCTGATACCACTTGTAGTGTTCCTTAACCCTAAAGTTGTAAGACAAATCAGTTATCATAGATTGCAAATGCAAAAAACCATATACATAAATATGCAAATATACCATTGTATTATGAAAATCAAAAGAAAGAAAGAAATGTTCACTCTCCTCTTAAGGTAGGGCAATCTTCCACTAAGCAACGCTCCAAATACAATAATACTCAACAAAACATTCCATAGCTTCCTGAGTCCTAACTCTTCAAATAAAGTATCAATAGAAAAACCCTAAGTACCTATGGTCTCCTTATTAATAAGTAACAACTACCTAGTGGTCCTTATTTAATAAAGAAGACCTTTTTACATTACAGTTTAAACAACTATCCACTACTGTCTAATGGGCCTTATTAAGGAGGTGGCTGCATACAATAATTGACTAACTCCTAATTAACCTAAAGTAGGGAAGTTTAGGGTAGGACCTAACAGAAATCCACACCATAGTCCAAATCCATATCCAATGCCAGCACCACAGGTAGCCCATAATCCAGATTCCAATGACACTTATGAGATAATTCCAAGGGGAGTCTTGGATCCCCTATTCCCCCAACTAAATACACACCAATTCTAAGACCGCAGGCCTACAGGCTACAGCCACTGCTCCTCTTGAGACAAAGTTGAGTTTTTTCTTCTGGTTCAAGCTCTCACTATTAATCCCAATCAAAGAAAATCTTTATGCTTTCATCTTCCCAGAAACCACCTGTTATGGGGATCTTTTGAGTCCCAGAACTGAAGGTTCCCAGATAGAAGCCTGAAGTTGCAGTTGAAGCAAGTATTTCTCAATTTGATCTCATTCTCAATCAATGAAATTGTAACAGACAATTTCTTATCCTTTGCTTTGATTTCTTATCCCTTTCCTCTTTGGGGCTCTCATTTTATCTCAACTTAAATTTAGCCCTTTTTGTTTTTACATAATTCTATGTTCCATTTCATAATATTTTATAATATTTCTTATTTTGACTTGGTGACTGTTTTCCCACCACCATCTCTCTTTCTATACAAGACCTCATTGAGCATTTGCAACACTGCTTTTTATCTTTCTGTTGTTGCTCATGAGGATGGGCAAAGCATTCACACAAAAATGTCGGGCTCAAAAACATATCACCATGTATAACCAAAAGACCTTTGACAATGTAATCCTGGGCAAGATATTGTAACTTGTAACTTGCTGGATAACGCTCAACACGATTGATGATTGATGGATGTGATTCCCAACAGGAACTCCCATGGTGTGTTGAGCGACATTTGATGCACAAAAACAATAATCTAAGTGTACAAGTATTATTACTCGAAATTATACTCTGTGATTCATGACGGCAACAACAATTCAACGAACATATAAACGAGTGTTTGTTGGTTAGCAACTACGCAAAATATTTAAGGAACTAAAGCTTTTGTAATAGGGTTTTTGGTAATCTTGAATCCAAACATATAAATGACTTGACATGTCAAAGAAGTTTTGATAGAGTGGGTCAAATACATTTGTTTCAAGAACAAATTAGGAATTGAACAGTTGAGTACCCTGCTGCAATATTTGAATGCTTTTTCTGCAGGTGCAACCCTACAACAGAATTCTGCAAAGTCTGCAAAGAGTGCTAGGGCCCGCTCTTAGAAAGGAAACACATGACTGCATTTGATAGTAACAGATGCCTCTTTACATTTATTAAAAACCATGCTCGAGAAATTGCGAGGACATAGAAATATGCCCTCTATAACTTTATATGAGTTCAGTTAAAAAGACAATCACATTCTTCAGCATTTGCTTTTCTGAAATCAAAGAACACATTGTTATGCTGTAGTGTTAATGATAATAAAGTGCAAGGGAAGGATTTGGCCAGTTATACTTTAACTTTTTAACCAGTCTTCAAGCACTTGAAAACTATATTGGAACAATCTTCGGCAACAAATGAACAGGTGTAGTAAAAGTTTTAAGTGCATCAAAAAGAAAGTTGTGAAGAACCTAGGTACATGATGGTAAGTCCAGGCAAAGAAGCCTCGAGCTCAAGGAAAAGATTATTGTTTCTCTATTAAAGCGGGTGATGCTGTGAAAACAATCATAGAAATGGAGCATTGTTCTGAACAACAGGGCAAAGGAGTTATAATATTGAAGGTGCCTAGATTTGCAAGAAATAAGGTACATTATGACAGAATGTAAAGCAAAACATTTTTCTGGGTAAGTGTTACACTTATCGGTGATATATCGCCTATATCACGAGTGATTCCCAAGGCGATAATATCAGCAGTAATTATCACAATAATTTCATCTTTTGAAATTATCGCCCTGCTCATGTCAATTTTGCCTTATAACCGGATTCTTGACCTTTATCCCTCATTTTGCATAAGTAAGATAGCAGAATGAGCTCTTAGGACACTGACCTTTTTCCATCGAGCAAACGGAAATCCATTGTTCTCATTGCCATCAGCCAAGCAATTCTGGAGTGGGGATTTACTACAATCTACCATATCGTGTTAAAATTTAATACTTATGGCTCATCATATTTTAGCATAATGTTTGATGTATCACACGACATCTTATATAGTTTTATTTTCATATTTAAGTCGATAGACGTTTTTATTTGAGATTTGGGGTGGACTATGGCCTATGCTTTTTCATCTACAAACAAGGATGAGACAAGTGTACTGTCGAGATTGATTCTATGGAAGATGTTCAAAATTAGAAATAAACAATTATAAAAAAGGAATATAAAAAATAACTGGTAGCTAGCTGATGAATGGATAACTGGTAACAATGCATGGATAACTCGTAGTTGATGAATGGATAGCCAACAGCTCATGGCAGATAACTAGAAGAATGTGAGATAAAAAGAAAAAAAATATAAAAAATAAGTGATAGTTGATAAATGGATAACAAGAAGAATGTCGGTGATAACATGTAACTAGGCATGGATAACTCACAGTTGAACCCGTTTAACTAGAAGAATAAGAGGAATAAAAAAGTATTTCCAAACTGTCCTCCATTCCATGACTATCTCTCAAACATTTAATCACTATCGACATAATCCAGCCAAAACATATGTGGGTGTGCTAGTTATGTAAAAATTTGTTTGTTTGATGTTGTTGCTTTAAATATTTAAAATTTTGGCAAAAAAATGATTTATTTTGTATTTTTAAGTTTCCCGATAATTTTTTATATTTTCCCCAAGTTGCCTACAAATTATATTAGGAACACTTGGAAATCAACCAGATAAATGTAATTTCTAAACTCAAAGTGAACTTGCAATATTCTCTAATTCTCTAATGAAGCTTAAGATATTAGGGTGGGAAGAAACACGAACAAGAAACAAATACATATATTGTGATGCAATCAGTATCTCAGAATAAGACTTGACTATAGAATTTAGTTACTACGCCAACAGATACATTTGGCAGTATGATAAGAATGAACAAAACTTTATCAAGAACAGCAACTTGTCAAAAACCCGGTCTGCCATTGCTTCTTGAGCAAGAAAACAAGTTTATTCAAAACAGAAAAACTGAAATAAATTCTGTGGGGAGTATCTAACAAAGAAGGGCATTGTTAAAAAATAACAAGGTTTCCACGAAGCAGCAACCATGAAAAGCAGTTTGGCATTTAATGAATTTAAATAATATGTTGTAAGAGATAAACCCACAACATAAACTAGAGAAGTGATTCACAATGCCTTGTACAGTACAGAGACAATCCCATAGGCACAGATAGAAGTATAACCCTTATAGATCTCACTATTTTGAACCCAACGGAAATACGATTAACCAAATACAGAAAATGGCTTAGCCAGGCAGAAGTATGAGAGTTAACTCTGACTCTGGAAAACCATGGGAGTTAAGTACAAAAAGATACATTATATATATATAAATATATAGGCATGTTCACAACGTCCATAAGATGCAGATGTGCAGTATCGCCATAAATTTCGGTCAGTTTATGGGTCTATTGGTTGCCTACTGTGAAATTGGGAAAACTAGGAGAATGGGTGTTTTATAAAATTTTCGGTATTTTATAAGCAGGGGCTGCAGTCTACCTCGCGAGACACTCTCTCGGACCTGCATTTGACTTGTGAGTCTTAGTCATTCTCACGAGTCAGAACTACAAGTGACTGGGGACCTACTACAAGTGACTGGGGACCGAGTCTGACTAGGGGAATTGAGTTTCCTCAAAGAGCAAAGTCATACCCGGGAGTCCACCAGGAAGAGCTTGGTAAAAGTGACAAAATCAGATTTATGGACATACATCCAAGGCCTATGCATTATTGTTTACAACTTTAAAAAAGCATCACTTCATGGATAAATTTATATATTTATGCCACAATATCAGTGTTGTGGAATTTCCCATAATATATAGTGAGAATGGTCTCTTTGACAACCAGTATCAATTGATGAAGAGGATGATCTCCAAGTAGGAATATTGAAAGGAGTAGATATATTTTATCTTACTGAGGAATATAAAACCTTTTTTCAACACAGCTAACATCATCTGCAAGTAGGATCGGCATTAACATCTTGTAAATTTCATTTTATTGCCTCAATAGAGAAGTCATTTGGGTCGTCTCAGTTGCACTAAATTACCGTGCATGAGACTCCAGAGAATCATTGAAACGGACAATGCAGCGATCTGAATAAAAAACTGTAAGAAATAATGCCAAAAGGCTACTGTAAGAACAGCATGAAAGAAGAACAACATACTGTCTAAAGGATGAGTAACAGGCCTGTGGTTAAATATTGATGACAATGCGTTTGTTGGTGGATTTCTGAGGAGGTGGGCGATCCCAGAGAATTCCGTGCCCTAGTCCAAATCCATAGCCAATGCCAACACCACAGCCAGCCCCAAATCCTATGACAATTTTGAGATAATTCCAAGGGGAAGCTCCGATTCCCATTCCCCCCACTAAACCGACACCAATTCCAACCCCGCAGCCAACACCCACTGCTCCTCCAGGGCCCAAGTTAAGTTTTTTCCTCTGATTCGAACCCTCGCCATAAAACCTGATTGAAGGAAAAGCCCTATCTTTCTGTTTTTCGTCTTCCCAGAAACCACCTGATGTGGGGATCTTCTGAATCCCGGAAATGAAGGTTCCCGAACTGAAACCTGAAGTAGAAGTAGCCGTAGGCATCACTCTCAATTTGATTTCAATGCAGCGGTAGTTGAATTTGACGCAAACAATTTCTTATCCTTCGCTTTGCTTTCATGTGATTTGAGATAAGAAATGTGATCTTTCGCAAGATGCGGTTGGATGAATCAACATGATTAATCCACTGTCGCTCCCACCCTGCACTTACATTGCCTTAAGTTAAGGTGCTCTGTGCAAACACGATAGTATAAAATGTTAAGATGTTACAATATATTATTTTATTATAATAATAATAATTTAATTTTTAAAGTAGTAGCTTAAAGTTTTGGCAGGTGTATATATCTTATTTACTTTTGGAAATGAATTTGTTGCATTTTAGTTTTAAAAAAATGTTTGTAGGTACATTCAAATTGTACTTTGTAATTGAATTATATACTTGTATCAAAATAGATTGATGCGGTAAATAAGAAATAGGATATTACAATTAAATTATTATTTAGTGTGAAAGTTGTATTTATAGGGAAACCAATCATGTTAAAGGTGGCACATATACATTTTTTAAGCAAGAACCTATCATCTATAAACATTATGAAACTATTTCTAAAGTTGAAGAGAGTGGATAATGATGCCTTTGAGACAAATTGGCAAATCTAAATTCTAGACTTGACTTTTCCTCGACAAATGTCTAAACATGTTAAAGAAGAAAAATGAACTCTATCAATCCACAAGGGAAGACATGGAAGACAATCTTGGAGAGAATAAGAGTCCAATACAACTAAAAGACATTAATGCATTGCCCCTAAAAGAGAATAAGATGGGTTGAATAGAAAAAAAAGGCAAATTGGGAACAAAATTCATCGCAATTTAAAGAGTCAAACATGTCACCCCACGTGATCCAAATTTGATGTACATAGTTACTATATGACTCCATCGGTGCTATGGAATGGGGAAGATATAATTTAGGATCTAGAAGGATCATTTTTGGATTGGATCCTAAAAACCACATTAATGGAACAAAATTGAAAATCCTATAGCTTGATATCAAATAAGTAAAATTTTAGGGTCTCTAACCTCAAGACAATTGTCTTGGATATCCTCATTGCATTTTATGGTTCAATATCTTTCCAACATAGGTTCATTTTCATCAAACAAAGTTTGTATACAAAACTTATGTCCCCAACAAGGTAATGATCCAATTATTCCTCAGAGGTCCATCTAGCAACCATCACAACTCACCATGATTCACTCAGGATGAGTTTGTAACATATGGGAATCCACTAGATAGTTCTAGAAGCATCATGAAGATTCTAAGAGAGCTTTGAAACCCTAAACCTAACTCTAATTTTAGCTATCAAAAACCTACCAAAAGGATGTGAAAAGGGCTCACTAAGTTTTCTCACTTTTGTTGTCCCATAGTATGAGCATGCAATGTGGAGGAAAATATACCATAGAGAAGTGAGAGAAGGAATTTATAAATGACTAAAGCAAACTATAGTGTCTCATAAGTTGACAACAAGCTTGGACCTCCTTGTAATTTATATTTTAATCTCCAATTTATAGAAGATGAAAGACATTATGTTCTATTTCTTGTTGGGTTTTCCCAAATTAGTTTTTTTAGGGGAAATAGTGTGCTCCATTATGTATCTTTTCTATTGTAGTTTTGTTTTACATCACATTAGTTAAAGAATCTGAATGGTTTTTTTTACTATGTTGAACCATTGAAAGTATAAAAGATAGTTGCATAATTGAGAGTAGACTCATTGTAGTAGATGTAAATTTTAGATATATTTTGCTGGGCTGGCCATTGGAATATAAAAGGTGGCTTACATGTAGTATTGGTACCAAAGTGGTTTATTTGGGCATTTATCTTGTTTGAGCATAATACATGCTTATCTGAATCATAAAGTCTAAATCAACAGGAGAGTTGCACCCTATGGATCCTGAGATCAACATTAGAAAGGTTAAGAAGTAGTCTAGAGCCTTAGAAATGGAATATAAATGCGGGGAAGATCCATTGATGAAGGAGAGTTGAGATTTACAATGTTGGAATCTCAAGTAACAGGCATTTCCAAAAGAATGGGACTATGCATGGCTACTTTAAAAATAAAATAAAAAAATAAACCCATTTTTGGAGTGGTTTGATTCTCATGAGAAACTGTTGGAGGAGCTAGTCGGTGAGCCGACTAAGTCGATTAGCAGACTAATTAGAGATTAGGTCGGCCGCATAAGGTTGTGTCGGTTGACCGAAGTGACAGGTAGTTATATGTAACTGTCTGTAAATCATATATATTAGGCTGTTGAGCCAGATGAGAACTTGGTTCAGTTCTATGTTTGTATGGACCCTCACGATATAATATAATCTGTTATTCTACATCTATGTTCTTATCTCTTGTTATTTATGTCTGTATGCTTTAATGTGTATTATTGGTAACCCTCTGTGATCTATGAGATTACAACATTGGTTCTGTTGTCGGTAGTACATAATTGAGATGACTATAAGCAGATGATATCAAAATAGGAGATTAAGAACTGGTGGGAGCGTAAGATAGCAAATTATTTGCATAATTACGCGAGGAGAAACATTTTAACGACTGCTCAGGCAAAGGAGAGATTCTTCACTGAAACTCATGAGAAGTTTGTAGAATCGGTACCCCAGCTTTTAAAAAAACTTTTGGATGAAAAAGTCGGAAGCAACTAAGGACCAAGAGCTGCTAGAGAAACCGATTCGAGGGGGGAGAACAAACCTGTCAGAGTGGTTTGAGAAGATTACTGACGAATTCTGCGAGGAGCAAGCCATAAAAGAAAGAACTTCAGTAGAAACCATTCAGAAGAAATTCTATACAAACCTTACCGAGCAATTCCTGTGCTCCCTACCGACCCTACTGTTCAAATTCCTGATAGAAAAAGGAGTGGGTCATATTGTAGAACCTCGTCCGTCACTGCACGAACCGCCACCAAATTCTAACTGGGCGGAGAAACAGAAAAAGTGGGAGAAATTTATTGCCGAAAGGGAGTGGGAATATTTCCTAAGAAAGTAAACAGAACTATCCAAGCTTTCTAAAGCCTCGGGTAAGCTATGAGGGGGGTAGCCGGTCATATGTCGGGGTAAAGTGAAGAGGATTCTAGTCAACTAAAAGGAGATACCATCACTAGCAATGAAAAGTCAACCTAAAAAGGAAATCGAATGGACAGTGACACACAAAGGTACAGAGGATTTACAGAGAATAGAGAGAGAGAAGAGGCTGAAAAGAAGGGAAGAAATAAGAGAAAGGGCTATAGCACTACAAAGAGGAATGAATACTAGGGTGACAGACCAGGAAAGAAATCCACCAGAGTCGGGTCATGACCGACAGGAAGAAGGAGTGGATGAAGAGACATCACCCATGGAAGAAGACTTGTGGATAGAGCAGCATGAAGCTCTCCAAATAGAAGTTCCCCAAGAGATAAGACCTTTGTCTCCAACGAATCTGAGTACCAAGATGCAAGCCATTGTCGAAGAAGACCTAAGACTAAGAGCTGGTGATTTTGGTATATGGAGCAGACTAGACGATGAGGGAAATGATGATAATAATCTAGTGATCCATTGACCAGAGGAAGGAAACTGGATCATGCTTTAGGCATACCCTTCCAACTAAAGTATCCACTTAATTTACTCGACACATGAAGGAGCACCCCCCCTACCAAATACAGCTTTGGAAAATACAGAACAGTCGGACCAGCAGACAAATAATTGCAGTTGGACATCAACATGAGAAGTCAACACGAACCGACTGCTTGCTGGAGAAGAAACGACAAACAAAATGACTGACGGGAACGAAATTTTCGTCGACAACAGCTCTGCACAAAGAGACAAGCAAAACATCCCACCACCGCCACCTCCTAGAGGAGATAGCGACATCGATTCCGACATGGGTCACGAATCAGTGCATATCCCTCTTTACGAGGGTGACGAAGATCCTAGACGACATTGGTTCCTCTGTGAGTCGACGTGGGAGGCAAATCAAGTTACAGCTGAAGATCGACAAATGGCACAGTTCGTTGGTGCCTTGAGGAAAAGAGCACTAATGTGGTACATGACCTTTACTGAGAGAACCCCTCAAGCATCTAAAGCAGAAATTAAAGCGCAATTCTTGTCCTTCTTTAAAACTCCAGATGCAAAATATCTGGCAGTTAAAAAGTTAAAAACAACATCGCAAAAGCCAGCAGAGTTTGTCCGAGAATATGACAAACGTTGGAAAGACCTCCTCAGCCAACTGGATTATGTAATTGATGAACAACTATTAATTTAGTGATTTCTTGCATGTCTATCATAGAAAATTCAATGGCACATAAGCTTGGAGACGTTTAAAATGTACGAAGATGCACTTACTAAAGCTCTGCAAGTGGAGATGGACGAAGATTTCCTAGCATATCCCATGGATACTAGACTGGAAGAACAACTAGAAGTCATGCAAAAATCATTGAAAGAGTTGAACCTTAAGAATCAGGATGTCTGGTGCACAAAATGCTTAATGGCTGGACACGCCAAAGATAACTGTCGACAAGACATCAGCCGACAGGACGTTCGATTTGTTCAGACAAAGTGCTTTTGCCACATCTGCCAAGAACATGGAGAACGCACAACGAAAGATTGCTCGTATAACATGAAAAACGGCAAAGCATCTTGGTGTGCAATCTGTGAAGTAAAAAGTCACACCACGGTCGACTGCCACCTAAACTTAAAGAATCAACAAAACTACCAAGCAGTCTACCAGACAAACGCAGTTGCGCAGAACAACGATAACAACCAGTGAAGCAATGCTCAAAACGAATAGAATAATCAAAGATATGAAGGTCATCGATATGAGCGCCGGTTTGACAACCGTCGTGGAGGATATGGAGGTCGAGGTCGATTCTCTGGGAATCGCAACAACCGACCACGTGGGCCCATCCAGTGTTTCACATGCTATAAAGAAGGTCATCAATATGCAAACTGCCCATACAAGGACAGAACCGATTTAAAATTTTGTACTAGCTATGGAGTCGGGGATCACTCATTAAAGGATTTCCCTACTATGCTTGATAAAATCAATAAAAAAAATGTGAATGTCTTGTCGTGCGTTCAAAAACATGATGTAATCAATACGAAGAATCTGCATATAGTAACCCGACAAGAGACAAAAGGTGGGAGTGATAATCCATGCATAAGCAAAATAAAATAAAAGAACGATTATCCTAACCCAACTAAACAAAAACAATTGTATAAAGACACAATTAATATGTTTAAATAATTTGCTCGACAAGAAGAAGCTAATGATAGTCAACAAAGCACAGTTAAAGAATTAATACGTTTAGTACAAGAGGATAAAGTGGTATCTCAATTCGTTGATTTATTATATAATATGAAACACAACAATAATACAGAAAAACAAACAAAAAACATATGCAGTCTAAATCAGAAGGACAAAAGTGATGCCAACCCACTTGTCAACCTAAAAATTGAAGGATACCATGTTCGACAAGTTGTACTCGACTTCGGCTCACAAGTAAACATTATGACTCGCGACACTTGGGAACAATTGGGTAGACCTCGACTATATGAGTCAGGAATATACCTCAAATTAGCCGACCAAGGTCTGATCGAACCTATCGGAGTTTGGAGAAATGTCGATACGACAATAAAAGGAATATCGACCAAAGTCAACTTTGAAATTATTGACCCTAAGGAAGGATCCAGTTCCTTCCCAGCGTTAGTAGGTCGACCTTGGGGAAGAAAAATGAAAGCATTAATATCTTTAGACAAAGAAAGGATAAAACTAAAAGGGAATGGACAGAAAGTCATAGTACCTATCCATCCATCCCAAGGAGAGCCTTGGATAGAACCTATTGATGAAGAAGTCGACATCCGACAATTATATCAAATACAAAAAAATGAAGACTATACAGAACCTAATGTCTATGGCGAACTTCACTTAGGCAATCAAGATTCAGTAGGATACAACTCAGATGCAAAATTATATGATTGGAAGTCAAAAACTATGAAATACAAGTAAGAGGTTGTTGAACCATTCAGACAGTACAGAAGAAACCAGTCCAACAATGTTTCCTAGTTTCCATCATCCCAAAAATATTTGAAAAAAAAAGCAGGGAATACCCTACCCTAAAACCAACAGATATAAGTATCAAACAAATCCCAAGATACAAAGAAAGAGAATCACCAGTTATGCATATAGAACAAGTCTCTAAAAACATTGGTGAACATGGCCGACTACAAAGCCTAGTAGAAACCTTCACAAGACAAGCTGCTAGATGGTGGGATACCCGTCAATCAAGATTGTAGACATGGACAACAACTTCGACTTACTTTGTAGAAAGATTCGAAGGAAAAAGGCTATCCAAACAAGCCCAAATACCTATGTTCATCCAAGGGCAGGACCCAGAAGAGCACATAAGAACATGTGAAAAAGAGTGGAAAATACTTGGGTATAAAGACGAACGTACATGGCCACACCTGTTTCCATCGACGCTATCCGAATTACCAAACAAATGGTACAAAATGGAAGAAGCACGGGGTGAAACATTCATATGGCATGAACTTAGAGAGAACTTTATCAAAGACTTCAGCTTTATACCACAAAATGAAAAATTAGTCAAAACTGCAAAACAAATCAAGGCATTTATAGAACCGACCGGGAACAACACCCTAACACAAAAGTATGACCGATCGACAATAACATGTAATAACATACAAACCAAGACAACACCACAGTCAACAAGACTACAAATGGAAAACAAAAATCCAGAAGGGAAAAGCTTTCGATGGAAATCATACCATTCAAAAACAACAAAACCAATTCGCACAGTACTTAAAGTTGAGACAGCCGACAAAGAAGATACCGATTGAATGACTGCAGCAGAAATTCCTGCTACATTTTCAGAGTTTAAATAAGGGATCCGGTCGATCAATGAAACCAATGTTAGAATTTCATCATTAAGCTAGCATTATATTAGGATCTTTACTGAGAGAATAACAAGCACGACAATCAAACACAAGAGACAATGAACACAGTGTTTATCCTCGGGGAAACCATAAATGGAGAAAACCCCACAACTTCCTCAGAGATAGAATCAGCACCAAAATAGTAAAAGCCCCAAAACAATAAGCGATCTCTCGATAGCAGTAATCTTCTTCTTATCTAGCCCCAGTGTCTTCTCCTTCCTCAACTATGCGCTACACTTGAGTGTGGATGAGTTGTGTGATAAATAGAGACTC